>WYDI02037907.1:4383-23595 GCA_009867235.2 Psittacus erithacus | reverse complement strand
TGGACTGTTCTTATCTCAACCCGTGGGAGTTACATTCTTTCGATTCTCCTCCCCATCCCTCCGGGAGTGGGGTGGGGTGGGGTGGGGAGGACAGGTTGTGGGGGAGGAACAAGCAGGCGACATGCTTTTCTAATTTACGACAAAGCTTAAACCACGACACCTAGCGTTTGGAGAAAAGTTTGCAGAACTCCCCCTTTATGCATTAGATGGCACTGCAAATCTCTGGCTGTCAGCCTAGAACTGAGAAAGGCAATCTGAGTTCTGGGCTCACAGGATGGACTTCCTTTCTTGCTTTTGCAGAAAGGTAAGAATAAGTACCTGCCTGTACCTTGTCATCTAATTACTGACAGCTTTGTTCTTTTTCTAATGAGAGAGGAGCAGAATTCTCTGCCTTCTCCATGTAAACTCCTTTGGCATGTCCAACTTGGCAACAGCTGGGAGGGCCAGGCAATTTGAACTGGGAGTCAGACAGACACTGGAGCGTATATACTGCATTAATACTGAATTCAAGAAATTAAGTAATAAAATTATGTACCTGTTGAAATAGAAACACTTCTTACATTCTTGCTGGTGTTGCCAATCTAGTGAGTAAGCATGACTTTTTCAGCATCTGTTTAAATGCTTGCAGCACCGTGCAGTTCTAACTGCCCCAAACAATCCACTTCGTGCAGACACCTGCACAGATGTGTAACTCAATTTGCAAGTATGTGATTGTTTTCATAACTGCAGCTAATAGATTACATCCCTTAGATTTGCTGGTTTAGGTCCTGCTTCTTTAGTTACTTCATCAACTTCCTAAAATGTAGCTTAAAAAGTTGGGGAGGTTAAATATATTTTTGTTTTTACTGGCTTTTTATGCTAGTGGTTTTGTTGTTGACTATGTTGTTGTTGTTAACTTCAGCTTTGTAAAGAATTAGTGTCTTTGACAATGAATATAAGAAATGTTTCCTGGACAGATAAGTTTGTTGAATTCTCGTAAGTGTATCGTGAATATATGGCTGTTACGCAAACATATCTCAAAAACGTCTTTGGAAATTCTGCTTGGAAGAAGATCATAGCAAAAAAAGCTTTAAGGTCTTTAGAAGGAGAGCATTTTTTGTGTCATTGCCATTCTGTGGCAAGACATAGTGTATTATCTGGAATATATTGTGCATCTTTGTTTACAGGGGTTTCTTTCTATCTCCAAAAGCAGACATTCAGTTTGTAATGCCGGTTTTTAATTCTTACTGTTAGTGACTACATTGTGAGATAATTACATGGTGTGGAATTGGTACAGAAGTGTGTTTACAGCAGCAACCTTCTCATTGTTTTGAACAGTGATAATTTATAATGATTTTTGTACAGTGTTTACTGATACCACTAAGATACCTCTAAATTATTTTTTTTTCCTTCAGAGTTATTTTACAACCCATCAAAAATAGTTTTTGGAGTGATATACTGAATATTACCATGTAAGACTACACTAAGGAAAAGGGGGATGTATGCAGCCATCTGGCTGGGAATCGCTCTGGGAACTCTGTTGTACTGAAGTCAGTACAAAAAGAAGGATTGGCCAGGGATTATTTCTTGTCATTTTCTTATATTTTATCAGTGTTCCAACATCCAAAGGCAGGTGTCATGTTTTAAGCATAAAAATAACCATGCAACAAGCAAGGATGCTTCGTGAGCATATGATCTTCTGCTCAGTGAACTGGAAGGTGAGTTTTAATGTGCAGAAACTCTCCCAAATTACTGGTTTTTTTTTAATTATTTTTAATAAGCAAGCTCACCTGCATTTCTTTTCCTGAGAAATCATCTGTGGCTGTGGTACTGTAAAATTTTCTCCTGCTTTGTGATCTCTATTAAAACTGCCTTTGCATTGAGGCATCAGGGAGTTGTGAGTTGATGGGGGCATGGCTGCACATGGCAAACCAGTCTCAAGGGTGGAGTGCTCATCTAGCCACTCAGAAGAAAGAAAATAGCCTTAGCCACTGGAAGTCACCTTCCTTTCCAACAGACAGTTACCTCGTCTCTTTTCTTAAAGTATGTTTATTTTGTTTCTGTGTGAGATTTAATAAATACTGCAATACTCATAACTTTAAAGCTACTTTTCTTTAAGGCTTCCTGAATTTGTATCACTTAGCTTTCTGATCATCCAGCCAAGCTGCTTATTTGACTTCCCTGAGAGTGACTCATGTTTAGAAAATGATTTGTACTTGTACAGTTCAAGACCTGGTAAATGCTTAGCGCTTTGTAGAAGCAATTATGCTCGTTCTGTGAGAAACAAAAGATAATCCTGCCAGTTGGCCGAAGACATGCATCAGAAGCCTGCCCTTTCAGCCAAACCTAGGTTTTCAGTCACAGCTTACCAAAATGAAGAACCTGAGGAAATATATTGAGGAAAACTAAGTTAAATGAGTAAACCCTGTTAAATCTTGGCCCTGTCTCATTCTTTGGCATTTACCATGTAGACATTCTTTCTTCAGACATACTTTGAAGCCATGGAGGCCTAATGAGATATTGAACTCCTGTGAGTTAGCTGGCTTCTTGCCTGGAGATTACCTCCATGAGTCCAACCCTCCCAGAAGCTAAGGAAGATTTCAGGAGCCACCTGGGTCTGTGGCTGTTGTCAGACTGTCCCCCTTGAGGGATTCAGTAACACAGATCAAATTGTGATTCTTACCCTTCTTGCTGTGGAAACTCAGCCAAACCAACTCTCTGTGTCTAAATTTTACAATTTATTTTGCTCATAATAAGCATATAACCTAAATATATTTTATCAGTCCTGTGAGACTTCTTCAGATAATGTTTGTACAGGTTTTGGAAATATGAAATATTCTCTAAATATACTTTCTAAGAATATATATTATCTAAAGAGTGTAATCATTATTACAACCATCTGAATTGGTAATTAGGAGATATTTTTAGCCATTTCAATCTCTTAAATAATTCTGTGGATTTCAGACACATAAATGATTTGCTGATTTTTATTTCCCAGTATATTTTTAAGATGGTGCATATATTTCCATTGTTTTCTACATGAGCTGCTTAGAATATCTGGGCACAAGCCAAAATTAAGATAGCAATAATCTGTAGTTTTTAGTCTATTTTAGTAATTCAGTCTTCTCTTTCCAAAACCATCTTTCTATTGGAACTGAGCTTTTAAAGAATTAACAACGTTGCTAGGCAAAATCCAATGATCTTTCAACCACATATTCAGTATCATCATATGAATAATCATGAGTCAGGAATTCAGTGCAAAAAATTCCTTGCTCTTGAAACAGAATGTATGCAGGAGGGGTGGTCCTCAGGGAACCTGTTTGTATTCCAGAAATTCAGAAATTTTGATGAAGACAAAGTAATTTTTTCCTGTGCTATCTTTTTGTTAAAATTTTCTTTTTGTTTGTGTCCCTTATACTCTCCTGCAAACATACATATCCATATACAACAAGGTCTTCAGTTTTCTGTACTAATTGCACATGAAAATGATGTTTACGAGGTGCTGAGCAAATGTTCTTATACCAGTATACATTTCTGTGAACGTAGAAATGCAGTCTAAATCTCAATTCTTGCATGAAACTAAATGTGGAATAATATTGTTTGTCTGGGTTATGCTCATGGTATAAATCCCATCGTGAGCGTTAGTGTGGCAAACAGGCACACAGTCTGTGTAGGTGATTTTCCTTTATATGCCTCACTGTCCTATTCACAATTTCATGCTACATTTTTCTCGCTTTATGGTCTTGTTGCTGGTTAGGTATTTTAAGGCAGATTACTGTCACACACATGAACACTCACCAGAAAGTCATTGGACCAGTCCTGCTACATCCACCAAAATTGTGGTTTGCATGGATTTTTATGCTGCAGTTTTACTAAATCGGATGATATCTAGGAATATTCTTGGGCCCTGTCTTTCACTGATCTGTACTTCTTAGAATTGGCTATGGTTAACTTTTGGCTTTTAATAACTCGTTCTTTCCAAAGGAATTTCTGGGCATGGTTTGGGTGTCAAAGCACATCCAGCAGGCAGTTTGATCACACTCACCCTGCTTTGGAGTCTGAGATTTTCCTAGCTTACATGCAGTTGTTGGCCTTAGTGCTCATGAATGTTCCTGGGTACATTTAGTATAACAATATAGATGTAGCCTAGATGTCCAACCCAGGCAACATTCTGATTGCCCACCTCCCAGCAATATGTAATTTGTTAAGTGCAACGCTCCAGTTAATTACATAGAGAAGACATCTGTGCATGCATAGAAACACTCTGCATAGGAAGATAAGAGCCTGTCTCCTGCCAAAAGGATGTGCAGTAGCTGTAGTGCTTAACTGCAGAGGCTGGACAATTGAAAAGGAATGAAAGATCTGGAATTCCAGCCCTTGCAGCTAACCTTGTTTTTTGCTTGCCTAATTTTTGACCCTATGCTCTTACATTCCTGGCTGGAAAGGGCTCTTACTCCAATTATGTTATCTTCACATTTGAGATGCTTCTTGATAGCGCTGGAGATCTTCTACTCCAAAATGTAGGTCTTTGGTAAAGCTGTGAGAATTATGCAAAAGGTAAATGATACCATCCTTTTCCCTTAATTCCTTCCTACACTTACAGTAGGGCTAGCATTTCTGCATTAGTTGTCTGTCCTCTGAGGGAGCTAAACAACCAAAGTGCTGAGTTGATAGAGGATCTTCTAGGGTTTCTCACTGCCTGAATTTTGTTTCTGGTTCAGTGTTCTTAACTATGAGAGCAGCAATGTTTTTCCTGTAGTTAGGAGGGCAGGTGGAGATAACAAATTCAATTGATCCCCTTAGGTTAATAACTTGAGATTTGTAAGTAAAGCCTAACCTACTCTGCTTGGTCTGCTGGCCCTTACACACTCATCTTTGATTGCTTGAAATCCTAGCTTCATGAAGCCAACAGAGACATTCCAACTCTGATTCAGCTTTATAAACATAAGTATCTAGGAATATTTGAAATACCCTGGGATATTCCACCTGGCCTCTGTATTCTGTTCAAGAAAGGTGCAGGTTTCCTTTTCTTCAACTGTCATATCTGCTAGGTGATTTAGATATGGTAGTACAACTCAAATGGCTCTGAATGCTTGTGTTTAAGTTACTGAATAGGGAGCCTCCTTTTATATAGCAAAGCCAGGATTTTCTCTCTTATGCTTAGCTTTTTATAATCACAGTGTTTGCCTACAGGTCCTTTGTGTGGTTGAAGTTTTGATTGTGTGCTTAATAAAGGATTAATCATCCTCTTTTTCTTCTCTACTTGCTTTGGACTCTTTTCCTTTTCACATACAGCTTTTGTAAATCAGTTGCCCAGTGACTGCTCCCAGTCGTGTTTGGTTGATCCACGGCAAGGCAGTAGGCATAGATCATCAGCCTCCTCTGCCTTTCCTTCTGTAAATCTGACCCATTTACTTTTCTCCTTCTATAGATTTTATCATTCCATTAATTTCTGCAATCACTTAAATTTTGGAACAGCATGTGGGCATCTGGCAGAAACCCAGGACAGCATGCTTTCCTGTCATACTTGCACTTACAATGAGTTGCAGGGGTTTTGCCATAAAATAAACCATTCTTTACCTGATCTTTCCATGTTAGAATGTGAAAACTGTCTTTAACAAAATTTCTGGGACTATAATGGGTTCAGTTCAAAACTCGTATTACTTGGAAATTCTTGTAAGATACTCATAGTTCATTTTTGCATATGCTCACACTAGAATAGCTAAGGTTTTCAGATGGCATCATTAAACTGTTACTTTCTTATTCCTTTGTGAAAGGCAGGGTAAAAATCCTTTGTATAATAAGGAATTGGCAATCTGTTTTCTGCATGGAAAGTGCTACCTATTAGAGTGAAACCACAACTATTACACTTCCCTTTTATGTTCTTCCTTAAAACTTTCCTGACCAAGTATGGCTGTAGAAAGCCTGGGAGTTAGACAGCTTATGCCCATACAACAACCTTTGATAATCATCATGTTTCATAAACTTTTGGTTACGCTCCTTTGCTTGTCACTTGTGCTGTATCTCATCTATGGTATTTCAGAAATTACTGCATTGATTTGAGGCTTTTTATTTGTTGCATGCTTGGGCAGATGCACCACAATGCAGTTACCTAATTTTTCAGATTTTTCTATTACAGTCATGAGATCTTATGAACTTTATCTTCACACTTACTTAAATATATCAGATGCAAGATTATCTGTCATGTTCTCTGAAGGGTCAGATGCCTTCAAAAACAATATGTTTTTTTTTAGGAATCCTTGGGAAATGCACTGTAGTAAATATGAAGCTGTGCAATGTATTTTCTTTTAGACCCAGTAAGATAACTTCTTGGGTAGACCTGTGATGCATTTCTCACTTCACAACAAATAATCTACTGTGTTCAGCATAGACACAAACTAGAGTACTATAAAGGCCAAATGATGCAACTTTCTTTATATGAGTGTAGTATTGAGCAAAGGAAGTCAGAAAAATATCAGTTCTTTTTTTATAAAATTGTCCTAGTGTGCTAACATTAAAGCCATTCCACAATCCTGAAATGGACTCCTTGTTGTTCTAGAGGTGGTGCCAAAGGAAACAAAAATCAAAGGTAAACACCCTGTAGCAGGTATGCAAAATAAATTTTCAGATGCAATAGAGGTGTTTTCAAGATATGTGAAAACAGTTACAGAAGCAAAGTGCTTTTTGTCAAGCTGTTTAATAGTTATGAATTTAAAATTACAACATATGTTATCAATTAGATAAATGTAAATTTGCTAAAGTAATTGAAAAAAATTACAGAATGATTTCCTGCAGCATAGTCATAAATACTCCTTTCAGAAACAGAAGGAATTCATATGCACAGAAAATATACTTTACTTATGCCTGTGTTAAATAGCCTGCTTTTTCTCATGTAAAGAGGTGATAGTCTGTGAGGTCAGTGTGTACCAGGACTGTTTGAGTTTTGCATCTCACCCATCTGAATGGTCATCTTATAATTAATTTCTTAGTTTCTAAGGGTGATAAAAAAAAACTCTTTTCTGCCCATTCATAGAGATGCAAATACACATTATTTAATGTTTGCATACCATCTAAAGATACAAATCATTATGTAAGTGCTAACTTCAAGTAACATATACAGTATTTATTTGTCAAGGGGTTTTCAGGTATTACCTATTTCAATGGACTGGAACTCTTCTTTTGAGATTGATCCTATGTAGCTTGCTTAAATAAGAAAATAATAATAGTGCTAAGGTAATATTTTAAATAAATAAGGAGTATCCAGATATATGAGACAGACCTCCAAAGTAGTGATAGTCTGTTCATGGAAAGCAGCAGAAGAAACTATTTTCTGTGGGAAACAGCCATTATAGAAAATGTGCAGCAAAAAGCAGAAGATAATCCTGGGGAATGTTTCACTGGCAGAATTCAAGGAAAACAGGCCAGGCTGTATGACAGAGATGCTGAGAAAGCTTGTACTGTACAAGTAATCAAATGAAATAGGAAAGAATTTCAGGTAGGTGATGATTAGCTGAGTATATTGCATATGTCATGATATTGTGGAAGATTGTTCACTATAGGTGTGTACTGGAAGACTTATGAAGTCATCAGCCTGCTTTTTAAAATTAAAAAAAAAAAAATCTATTTATGTATTTGTGGCAGTTTCAGCACCTCCTTGTGTTCGGCAAAAGTATTGCAAGAATTTTTTACAATTGAAAGAATCATACATCGATCACAGCTGAAATTTCTTTGCAGTGCTTATTTTATTTATGGCAGAGACCCCAAAAACAGTTATATCTTGCTTCGTAAAAAGTTGCATTTACAAAATATAACTGTTTGTATTGATGATGCAGTAATTTCTTCTTCAGTAATTGACATTTACATTTATCAGACTCTGTGATCAAAATTGAAGTTACTAATCAAATTACATCTTTAGCTGTTCATGCGTTTGAGCCAGAATCCTTTAAAATAAACTTTTATGTGCATAGTTAATTGAATTTCCATATTATTAATTTCCATTTGTCACTGAGCATAGACTAGTTTGTATCCAATGACTCCATGAAAAATGGCCTAAGAGAAGCCAAATAAATTAGGGAATGCTCATGAGACTGGGTTTTGCAGTTGATGTCTTTCTTGTTTTTTCTGCTTGACTCGACAACTGATTGTCTTATGTTGGGGACACCAGAACTGTACACAGTATTCCAACTGGGGTCTCAAAAAAGGAAAAGTAAAGCTCATAAAAAAATCAATGTATGGAAAACAGAGGAGGAAAGGCAGAGAAATAGAAGCAGAGGAGGGAGATAAGCTTTTTTAAATCTAAATTTGAAAAATATCATATGAAGTAGGAAACCATATGAAACTTTAATAATTCTTTATCCCAAATCTAACAGATCTTTCATAGCTGTGTGTGTAAGAAATGTAAATGATGTAGCTTAGATTTATATATTAAGCCTTCAATTTATCCTGGAAGATACAATTAGCTTTGAACAGCTACATGGAAAATAATTATTTGTGATTGTGAATGCAGACAGAGTCAGAATGCCAGGGCTAGAGATAGAATTCCTTTTCTCTTCACATATGCTTTGGCTCAGAAATGGGGGAATGTTTTCTGTCAAACACACATTATCTCTAATTGCTTGATTACTAGATCCTTGTAAGTAGTAGATCAATTACACACAAAATAAGGAATGGTATCAAGTATGGCTCCTCAAATCATCATTCTTTGTGCCTGTTTTCTGCTGGTGGTTCTTTGTAAAGCCCTTATATTGCTGTGAGAGGTAAAGAAAACGGATGTGCATTGCAAAGAAAACCAATGTCTTTGTCCTGAGTTCTGACATTTTCATTTCTTGAATTGTGAACAATTCAAAAGTGACATTTACTTGACAGTGTTTGTGCACTGTATTTATAATATTCTGAAGTGACACTAATGCTCACGCACATCTTGA
Source organism: Psittacus erithacus (assembly GCA_009867235.2). Classification (NCBI taxonomy): domain Eukaryota; kingdom Metazoa; phylum Chordata; class Aves; order Psittaciformes; family Psittacidae; genus Psittacus; species Psittacus erithacus. Next base: position 14,692 of record WYDI02037907.1, on the reverse strand, counting down.
TTAGAAAAGCTGTCTAATGACCTGTTCAAATATCCACCCTCTTTGTTCCTTAACCATCCATCTAATAAGTAAAAATAATTTTATTTGAGAAATGCATAAAGTAATTTAGTAAATATCTTTGTTTAACATTTCCTTGAACTGTTCAGAGGGCTATTTTAGGAGAACTTCATCATACTCAAATACACTCAGCAAATGTAAATTCAAGTATATTATATCTACTTTATGATGTTGCTTCTATTAATTGGGAATATCACTTCCATGGTACATCCCGTGTGACAAATGTAACATCCTAATCTGAAATTTCATTTATGTTTTGTATAAAATTTTGCAGTGAAACATTCTAGTGATTCTGGTTAAAAAAAAAAAAAAGAAATAAAAGAAAAAGAATTTAAATGAGTAAGCTAAAGTAAGAATGTAACTATTTTTTACCAGGATAGTAGCAGTAATAGTAATATATACTTTCACTTTTTTAAGCTAAGTTTTCCTGAGCTAAATTCACCTTCTAAATAAAGTTGTCAAACATGCTGACATAGATTCATAAATAAATAAATAGAAACCACTGCAGTCTGTAAATTGTCACTTTGCACAGACTTTCTAGGTGTGTCTGTTTAAGAGTTCATTATTATTTCTATTTAAAATGCTTCTGTTATTCCCAAAATGAGATTCTATAGAATAGCATATTATTCATGTATGCTAAGCAACTAACTGAAGTGTTGTAATAGGATGACCCAGCATTTCCCTGTTATGAAGTAGAAAGGCAAAATTTGATTAAAAGATCATTGTGGTGTTCTGCTTATAGTTCTCTCTCTGAAGAAAAATGTTGGAATTTGACAAGATCTAAGCATTCAAACCCCAAAAATATAATTCAGGTATTAAAATTAATTAAGGCTTTAAAAAAATGTAGTATAAGGTAGTTGGACACCTAAAAGACATAAAGTATTACTCAGATATGAATTTTTGTTATTTAGAATGCTGAAATATTAAAACCTATGGACTAAGCTTCTTAAAAATTAATATCACATGTTAAACAAACCCTAGTTATTATCTTTCTATATCACTGGTGGTAACACTGAGATTTTTGTTTTAGATGAAGAAAGGATTAAAATAAAATTCTCAACTTATCAAAGCACTCATCAAGTCCCGGCCTCAATATATTCTATGCACTATTTAAATTACATTATGTCAGACATGACACTTAATGAGGTAATTTAGGAACACAGCCATAACAAGGAATAATATCTTGAACTAAGGACATGATTCAGACTAATAACCTAGAGATGTTAAGTGACACTGGTGCCATTCATTTTAAACTACAACCTGAGAGTCCTTTTTTTCTGGGTTGAGTTCAGAGAGAGAATTAATTTTGCAAAATAACAAGGGTCAGAAGAAAGTTACTTTTGGAAACCTTGACTGGGTAACTTGAAAACTGGAAAACAGTGGGCAGTAAGGGATTCAAAAGCTACTTAGCAATTAATTTTCTTCATCTATTTGTCACAATAGCTTTCAATTATTTACAGTTTATTCCATGTGCTACTGTAAGTTCCAAGCATGAGAAGCAAATGAGCTAAATTAACTGGCATTTGTCTTCATGAGCTTCTGTGCTGTTGTAAGCTTTCCAGCACAGCACCTTAACTCTGCACTTCTGCAAAAGCGACTTAACAATCTGTGGTTTTGTGGGGGCTCTCATGTAGAGTGATCAGTCAGGCCTGTGTTACTGTGTTAGCTTGGTTAAAGCCTGACAGAAAGAGTATGTGTGTCATGCCTTTCAAGAAAGACATGAAATTTGAGTCAGCTTTTAGACCTTTTATAATTGTTCAGATGTCAAGCAAAGGCTTCAGTGGCAAGGGGAACTTTCAGTTATCCCCAGAGGACATTCATAATGGGGCCCAGATATAACACCAAATAAATATTAAAATTATTTTCACCACTTAACCATTTAAATATAATGGAGTGCTGTGTAGCCCCTGTAGTCTGCTTCTGGCTATGCATAACTCCTAAGTGTTTTCTAAAATGAAGGTGCTCCTGGAAACTAGGTTAGTTTGGGTTCAGACTATTTATTCAGTATTCAAGATGGGTCTGCACTGAGTAGCATGGTGACATCAGAGGGAGCCTGAATCCACAATACCGTGCAAGCCTGAAGTTTGTAATTTTCAGACTTGCATGGTTTGAAATTGCATTTGTCTGAAGCGTGCCAGTGAAAAATTTTTCCAGTGTCTCCTGATCCAATGAGCTTTTAATTATTTCTTCATAAATTTTCATGAGAAAAATTAAACTCTAGATTTTGTTGCTATGAAAAATGGGAAAATGTGACATTTTTAACCTAGAGAACCAGAATCTTGTTTAGCTATACTTAAAATGTGATCCTGTATGCTTGTTCTAATTCTGTTGCTTAGTTTTCATTATAAAAGAGGAAAGTAAGCCAAAAGAGTATATTCACAGCCTACAATAGCTGAAACTGCAGTTCATCAGAAAGATGGTGCCAGAGCAACTATAGATATATGTGGGTTTTTTTGTGCCTGCCATCCCTCCCACCAGTTGCCTGTCAGCACTGGCAGTCTCAGTGTGCAGCACATTCCAGATAAACCCATACCAGGCTCACTCTGCACATACTTTGTTTCATCATGGCTTTAGCTATTTCCAATTCCAACTCAATGGTTGTCTATTTTTACATTGAGGCACGTTAATAATAGCAATTAACCTTTCAGGGGTTTGAGTATCTTTCTTACTTACACATATGGAGATTATTTTGTGAAATACAGTCATCTTTTTGATGGAACAAACAACTTTAGTCACAGCAGCAGAACTCATAGCTTTTTGGGGCATCTAATGAGAAAGAATGCAGCTATTTAAACAACTGGGCCTCTATTTAAACAAGTGGACTTAAGTAGACAGGATTTAATTATCCACGTATAATTTAGTCAGAATGAGGGTAATGCTTCTGTTCTTTGATGATAGTTCCTTTTGTTTCTCTACTTTGAAAAGCAGGGTTAAGTTCCTTAAAAGCTAGTAAACCAAAAAGAGCACAACTGCTTAGCACTATGCTTGCAATTTTTCTTAGTGTATTTAAAAATAATAGATTGCCATCTACTCAGTTCTTGTTAGAAACATGCAAGTTTTCTTTTGTAGGTCACAAATTCACACAAATAATGTGTGTAACAGGACAGATCCTCAAGTCACAGGGGTTTAGTAGTAGGCTGTGGTATCTAAACCAGCTTCCCCTCGTGAACAATTGTTGCATAGGCTCATTTGCTTTTTCCATAGTAGTTATCACCCCATTTTGACTGAACCCTCTTGCTCCTATACCTGGCAATGTTATTACCAAAATTGCTGTTTGCAGGTGATAAAAATGCAAGGCTAGACAGAAAAGACAGTTTCAGATGCTAGTGGTTAGGAAAGAACCAACAGCACATTATCCAGATTTGTGTATCCACAGACACTTTAACAGACTTGTTTTAAGAGCTGCTAATTACTAAGCTAAAGTATCACTGTCCCTATTAATACAACAATGCTTTGATTGTAAGTGCTGCTACCTGAAACATTAATACAAAAGGAACCTCTTAATAATAAAAGTGGAATAATTCTGCTGGGTCATCTTAAAGTCAAGCTATAGTTGCAGAATCATAACAGAAGTCAAAATAATAAGATAAAAGGATGTCCCTTGCTCCACTTTGAACTTGGAGCCGTTTACTACAGTTCAGACATTGCTAGCAATAAGAAGTAGCAGATCCAAATGTCCTGCAAGTTTTGTTGACTGGAATTTGGTGAGAGATGGTGTCAATGGTGTTATTGTCATCCTCACAGGGCATAAGTGTCCATCTTGTAGTTAAAGGTGTTGCAATCAAACCTGTTCACTGTGATGAAACATGGCTTTACACTGCTGTAAGCCTCCCCCTGCCTGTATTTTTCGTGTTAGGATGCTGTGTACTAGCCTATTGTTCACTTAACAAAGAGCAGGCAAGGAAGGCTGTATATTCAGCATAAAGCTTTTATTGAAATGCAGACCTTATAAATCACTGAACACACTTTAAAAAGGAAAACAACTGATTTACAAATGCCTGTTAAAATATTTTACTGCTTCTGTAAGTGTGTAAAGAGCTTTTGAAAGCAATCTCCTTCAGAGTAATTAAGAAGAGGAGGAGGTACCATTTAAATTATTCTTATTTCTGACACAGTATGTAGATAGCCCTCTTTTTTGGGAAAAATCAAGCTTTCTGAATGCCATTTAGTTAATCCTAAAATGCTTTAGTGATCTCTGATTGACACAGGCATCCAAGTCTAGGAGTGAGAGAGCATATAATTTTATACTTGGGCTCCAGCAAGCATGATAGTACACAGATCTACTTTATGGCAGCCTTCTAATAATGCAACAATAGACATTATGACTTTGGTTTGCAGCAACCCACACACAGAGCCACCTACACATCACCAAAATCTAAAGCTGAGATTTTAGATTTATATTCTAAGAGCTATAATGTTATTAAGAAAAACCTCTTCCTGACAGTGAGAAGATGCTTTTGGAGCATTTTTTTTTTTTCCAACCAACAAATTATCCTGATTGGAATCTTGGTACCATATTAATAATTCAGCCTGGTGATGATTTTGTCTACTTGTAAAGGGAGGAAGGCAGAATTTGGAGCTAGTACAGCTAGCAAAACTCAACTTGCTTCTCAGTCCCTGTAAGTCTTTCCGATACTGTTCATGGTTTTAGCCTCACCAGGAATATGTTTGTGTGCCTTCTAAGTTAGGAGTTAAAATACTTCATCACTAGAGTGTTATACAAGAAGCCTCTCACATAGAAAGCTTTTAAACATAGCTCTATTAACTAGCATATAATTCTAGAAATATAAAATTTTATTGTTTAAATATCTACTTTCTGTGACTTAGCAAATGAATATTTGCATTATTTGCAAGTATTTCTGGTTTTCTTTCTTGATGCTATGGCACTGTATACCAGAACTTCATATAACGTAACGTGCCAGGTGGCCGAGAAGCAGTTTGACAATCTTACATTACTTTTGCTGTTCTAAATGTTCTGCTCAGAAACTGTTTTGAGGACAGAGGAATTTCCATATGGGCACTTTGTTGTATTGTTCAGACATCTCACACATTAATGATTTCTTTTGTTACCAGTTTCATATTTTGTACAGCAATGAAGTGAAAGGTTTTCAAACAACTGTCATGTCCTCTATAGAAATCCTAAAGAGCGCCAGAGATTCAGTGGGGGAGGAAGATAGATTGCGTGTGGCCATGTACTATAAAAGCTCTGCCTTTTCATTTATACCTCTGTAATGGGGGCTCATAAGGTTTTCTGACTCTGAGCATTGCACAGCTACTGGGTTTCAGTACAGCCCAGCTGGCTTGACTTGCTCTTGTCCCATTATGTTTGAGGCAGACAAATTATCAGATTTTGATAAAATTTGGAGCACCAGGAAGTTCCATTGTAGTATACCCATCATGGGTGAGACTTGGATTCTTAGGCCAGCTCTTGAATCTTGCTACATGCCTAGTAAAAAAGCAGACGAAAAATTAGTAATGTAATGAAGAATTAGTCCCAGATGGTTGACAGAGAGAATATCTTTCCAGTCAATCTCCAGTTGCAAGTAATGTAATTTTGAATGAAGTGATTGAAGTTAAAATTTGGCTTCTCTCCAATGTGAAGTAGTTTCGCCTAACCAGGTTCAAACTGGGTTGCTAACTGTGTGATATTGGCAGTAATGTGATAACATGTCATTATCTATGCCATTTATTTTGAGGCGGTGTAAGTGGCAAATGTAATATGACAATAGGGAAAATCAAAATTAAATCACATGTCAATCCATATCAACATTCATTTCAGTAGGTCAAAACAGTTGCTTACACGCAGAAATGAGAGGGCCAGAATATGCTTCTTAGAGTTTACATCCATCTCTGAAATAACACTGTTTCCCTTTCTAAGTGCAGATCTAGCTATGTTGCCATTCCTCTTCCAGATCAAAAATAACCTAGCAGCTGCGCAGGAGCTAGAACCTAATTAGCTCTAAGAAGCTCGAAGGAAGACATAGCAGATTTTGTGAAGAAAAAGTAAGTCAATCAGAGCAATAGATTTTTCTGAGTTTTGGGCATCTAAAATTAATTTTAGTTCTAATAAAGTCAGTGGGCATGTTGCCATCCTCTTCAGTTGAAATGGCATATGGCCCTCCATGAGGTGCCAGTTTGGAAGCTATTATAAGCAATCTGGTAACTAGAGTCAGTGTAGATTCTTTACCACTAATGGCTGATTCTCAGTTGGACAGTGAAAGATAAAGTGAGGGATAAATGGCGAGGGGAAAAAGAAAGAAAAGAGGTAATTAAAAAAAGTATCTAAAAGCTGACTGCAGCACCTTTACAGGGTTAGGGATTACTCTGTGCTAAATTAGCTTTAAAGAGAGGTTTAAACTTCAGGTATTTCAGCTACATTTTAAAAAGAAATCCATTATTTTCTATCCTTTGGGAAAAATTTTGCCTAACTGTTGACGGTATGTGGTTGACCATTTATAACAATATCCCTGGGCCTTAACAAAAACTAGTCTCTTGAATGATCTGCCTCTGTGTTTACAACTGGTTGCTTACTTAAACCGTGTTTTCAAAACATGAAACATACAAAAGGAAGACACTGCATTGATGTATTAAAGTGGACTTTATTTTTCCAAAATGAATAAAATGGAACAGCTGGCAGGACAGAACACCATTCTGTAAGCAGAAATCTGCAGCAAGCATGTTGAGTTTGTACTGAGTGAAAAAAATCTGATTAGAGCACTATAAAATTCTTCTGGAGCTCCATGTCTGTATGGGACCTAATATCTGTGTTTCTGACTTTTTGTTGATGACTGCTTTTTTGAAAGAGAGAGATTCTGGTTTATAATTAAAGCAAAGTAGGTATACTCATTTTTCTCTGTCAAACATTCATTCTAACATTGATATTTTAATGCACTAAGATACACTTTTTCATCCTACTCTGCAATTTGCTATACTTGCCTACATCATCATTAGAGTAATACTGTGTTAATAAAGATGACAGGAGTTTTGCAAAAAGTGCCATCCAGTTATGTTTACCAGTGTCTGAGTTCATGAGTGAATTATATCCTTATTCTCCAAAATGAAAAAAACAGATTTTGGGAGAGCAAGGAGAACTGGACTCCTTTAACCTTTTCTCTAAGTGTCCTCTCTGAGTTCGTTCCAATTTTTTATATCTGGGCAACTGCTTTCATACTAGAAAAAATTAACAAGGTATGCCTCTCCCCAAATTACCTTTTCTGTTTGTATTTAAAATGTCTACGCATGATCTATACCTGCACCAGTAGATTGGTGTCAGGTTCCTCTGTATCTGTGTTAACTAATTGATTCTAAATGACTGATGGGAAGAGGTTGTACACAGTAGATAGGAGAGTCAAATCATAAAATACTTGCAAGACTTCTAGTGAGACTGGTGAAGTGAAGTGATCCTTGTTCTCTGCTTCAGACTCTCACCAGCATTCCTTATTTCTTCCTGCTTGAACTTCTGGTTAGCTGATCATTGGGCTGGAGTGGTACTGATAAAACACCTGACCTTCTTGTGACATGTACTTGAGTACGAATTCCCTCTTGCTGGAAAGAGACTGCGTACATCTGTGGATTACTTTAAAATGGTGATAAAAATGTAAAGAAATTGAAATCTCATGGTACTGCAAAGGTTATTGATGAGTATACTTTCAGATAGAATTTCAGCACCTTTGGTGTGAAAGATACTGCAAATTCAAGGCAATTTTGTTGTTCTAAATAAGATATGTTGGGTTTTAGTTCAACAGCTTAATTATCAATACGATAATTGTGTTAGGAAGCTGTTGTATTCTTAGAGAATAATTTGAGATCACAGATTAAACAGCAAGGGAGGAAGACAGAGAGCTCCTATTGCAAGGTTGAAAATCTTACTTTTGCAAGGTTTACAGAGTGTTTCCTATGTTTAAAAAACAAAATACAAAGGTATTTTAGTTTGTTTGTTTGTTTTTGTTTTGGGGGTTGGGTTTTGTTTGTTTGTTTTTGATATATGTATATTAGAATAATTGCAAGGATGAACTACTTCGATTCACTGAACTTAGTACCTACAAAAATTTCTTGCTGCTAATCCCTTAGCACAATACCACTCCAGTGCTCAAGGAGCTGGTATAATCATTCTCTCATCAAGGAGTGTTTTGAAAGACACTTTAACCTGCAGGTTTTCCACAGTAATATCAGTCATATCTGTGACTTGTGTGGGTCTGGTCAACTCAGAGGTTGTGCTGTTACTATATCCATCAGCAACTCCTCACAGGTCTGATTGATTGTTTTGTGAACCAAGTGTCTTTAAAAATGTTTTCAGAATTTTACTCTTGTTTCCAGTGTCAGGCAATAGACTTTATATACATAACATTTTTGCTCTGCATCCATTACTGGATTTGGCTGAGGATGTATCAGTATATATAGCTCTGATGTATGCTGTAGACCATTCTGTGACATTACTTATCTGACACATTAAATAACAATATGATCAACTTGTGCATGAGCTATTTTATGGATAGAAAGCATTGTTCTACTTAATAAAATCAAGTTTGCTTCTCTTCTGATGCATTGCCTTTTTAGATAACTTTGGTGGTGTTGTCCACCCTCTGTCCCCTTGTTAAGAAATACATCTTTTGTTAATGTAGGCTTTTCTAATTAACTCCATATTTAACCATGCAACATTATTACTATTGTGCAGTAATGTAATAATGCTCTAAAACAGAATTAGCTGATTTCTCCCATTCAGTTGGAAAGTTACAAACACAAATGTGATCTTGTCTTGGTGTTATGAGATGTTCACATTGGGCTCTTTCTGGCTTCTCTTCAAGTACCTGCCATTAAATATAAGCTACCCAAGCACTGTACTGCAAGTGAAGATGTCCGATGGACACTGATGAGATCTTGTATTGTGGATGATGATTTTGTTGGCTGAGGATGAATGTGGAACAGAACAGCAAATGGCAGTGTCCTTCGGGAATGCCAAGGTTTCTCAGATCAAATAAAAGCTATCTGAGCGTAACTGATGTTTGGGAAATTGAGTAGTTATGTGGGAGCTCCACTCAAAGGCCCTTCTTTTTTTGGGTCTTGACCTAAAACTCTTTTAACAATTCATGAAATAAATAGGTTATAGTGTGTATGTATGTGTGAATTTTTTTTATTTTGGTCCTGTGAGTAGGTAGTATTTGATATGATATATAAAGCATGAAAGGATTGTACCTAAAGGGATAAAGTGACAAGAATAATGTTCCCAGTACCCACACTGAGAAGAAAAATCTGATTCTCTGTCTAGGAAACAGTATGATGTTTTGCAGCAGTGTAAAGTAAAATACAGCTTTTAAAATGGACAAGTATTATGCAATAAATGGGACAGTTCTAAGAAATAATGTGACTGATATTTGCTCTTCATATGGTTAACTATTATGACCAGTTTCATAGATTCTCACAGTCAAAAGCTGTAACAAGTAAGATTTTTTTGAACATTTTGTTATTGGAGATAAGTTTGTGTATTTGTTATTATAACAGATATGTTTGGCAATAATCTGAAAGTAGATGTCATAGATATACAGAAACACACAAGAGCACAATTTTGTTACGATGATTTGTTACAAGGGTCTCCGTTTAAAAAGTAGGTGCGGGCTGATGCTGGCCAGCTCCTCTCACCCTTTTTCCCAGGCTCAATCTCACTCCATTGACAATTCTGTGCCTCCTCTCTGCGACCCTCAGTGCTGCAGGAGCTGTGAGAGTTGCGGTCAGCCTTAACAGCTCCTCTTTGCTGCTCCTTCCTCTTCACCCTTCTCCCCTGCTTTAGTGCTGTCAATCCCACAGGCTGCATTCCTTCACGATAAACCTGCTCCTGCATCATCTCTCCATGGGCTGCAGTTTCTTCAGGAAATACCCACTTGCTCCATTGTGGGGGGCCTTCACGGACTACTGTGTGGATATCTGCTCTGGCATGACGCATTCCATGGGCTTCATGGAAGTACCTGCCCCCTTATGGTTCTCTCCACAGGCTGAAGGGGAATCTTTGCTCCTGGAGCACATCCTCCCCTTCCTTCTTCTCTGACCTTGGTGTCTGCAGGGCTGTTTCTCACGGGTTTGCTTTGTTTTGTTTTTTTTTCCTCCTCACTCCTCACTGATGTTGCCAAGTTTTATGTTTCTTAAATATACTTCCCCGGAGGCACACACACCCCTCCCCCCCCCCCCCCCCCCCCCCCGCGCCCGGCCTGCGGCCGCCCCCGACCCCCCCGGCGGGCCGTGGGGGGGCGCGGGGCCGGGG
>WYDI02037904.1:0-50337 GCA_009867235.2 Psittacus erithacus | reverse complement strand
GTTCCCAGGCTGAAAGTCAAAAACACAGCACTGTACCAGCTACTAAGAAGGAGAAAAATGACTGCTACTGCTGAACCTAGGAAACTGAGTCTGGGCATTTTTTGTAATACAAATTGGAACTGCTGCATTGCCCAACTTTCTGAGAGTTTTGATATGACATTTCAATTCAGATTAATTTCTAAATTTCTGGAAGATGAAAAATCTCAGACACAATAGTCCTAAATAACAGTTTCTTTTTGTTTAACTTTTCATTTCAAAACCTTTAGAACAAAAATATGTTTCTGTTTCTTGTTTTACTGGTTAAAACCTTCCAGTTTAGGTAAGTATTTTTGAAAATAATGACTATTAAAGGAAAATTCATAAAATGAAGAACATTTTAAACAATTAGAAAAATTATTAAACCAGCTGGCAAAAGTGTCAGCACAAAAAACGTGCAACACCATAAATGATTCTTCTGAGAATGTGGAGTGAGTTAAGTCAGGTTAGATTGGCAGGTGTGAAAATAAAGCAAATTATTTGGAACAAGAAATATGTTTGAGCAATGAAAATATGATTTATGATGAATGACTAATGCAGAGAGAAGAATTAAAGCCTTCAGCCATGAGGAAAAGATTATTCATCCATAAGCTTTTCTAACTTCTCTATCAGCAACACCAGTTTAGCAACACTTTTTATGTTTCCCTCTAAGTCCTTTCTTCTATTAAAAAAGTATATTTTTAGTAAATATTATGACACAAATGAAGATTTTAAGATCTTTTGTGAATACAATCAAACCCTGTACTTGCCTGATGTTCAGCGTAGGTTTCTTCCAATCAGGATGCCATAGAACATTTGTTCCTAATCTCACAAGATTCCTTCTCAGTTTTGCGGCCTGCAGTGCTTCAAAAGAAGCACTTGTTGTGATGGTTGAGACCCCACAATTAGAGATCTGAGCATTGATCTATTAAGTTGTTGCTGAAATTAAAACCAAAAGCTTGAACTGTCATCACAAGTGAACTAGCAACCATCAGTCAGCTTGAGCAGCAGTACAGAGCAGTTCACATAGCAGGCAAAATCACAGGTCATTAGCCATATTGCATATTAACCTGGGAGTCAAATCACAGTTGGATGCAGTAAAACAGTCTTCCAGAGTGAGTGTGGCAAACACTAGGGCTGCTGTGTCCAGGCCTGCACTCTGAATAAAGTTTCCTAGCAAGTCAGAGAGTAAAAGAAAGGCAGTCATTCAGACTTGTTGGGAAGGGTGTTGCGGAGTTTTTTGCACTGTTGCTGGTTGAATGGCTACAGGGACAGGTGGAAACAACATCAGGGACAATTCTTTGACGTGTTTTTAATTCCCAAGCATTGCTTTCATCTTGCTTGTTTCAGCTTGAGGCAGTTAGTTGTCATCAGAAGGGCTATGTCCATCCTATGCTGGTGCATTAGATGTAAGGACACCTGCATAAGCAAAGACACAATGCCCGTTATCATTCTGTTGTTGGTAGCTAAGACCATACTGTTTCTCTCTCCCCTCCTCCCAGACATCTCATGTAGATTTTGGAAAAAGAAGGAAAAAAACCCAAGGTTAGCACTGATCTCTGCAAGATGTTCAGAGTGAAAGAGCAGCTGCACATTACTATTAGGAAGAAATATAATAGACCATGCCTATGTATTCCCACTACATGACAAAGATTCTGTTGGTAGTGCCAGTTAACAGGGGAATAACATACCTAGGCCTTCATTTATCTTGTGCAGATATTCATACTATGTCTGGACATATACGTAATATACATACCCTAGTTATTTACACACAGCCCAGAATTTGATCCCTGGGGTCTACTACTTCAGCACCAAAAATAACAAATTTTAGAAGAAAAGACAAGCAATAAGGATCATGGGATGATTTGAGTTGGAAGGAACCTTACACATCATTTTGTTTGAACCCCCTGCCATGAGCAGGGACGCCTTCCGCTAGAGCAGGTTGCTCCAAGCCCTGTTCGAACTGGCCTTGAACACTGCCAGGGACGGGGCAGTCACAGCTTCTCTTGGCAACCTGTGCAAGCACCTCAGCACCCTGATAGCAAAGAACGTCTTCCTAATAGCTAATCTAAATCTCACCCCCTCCCCCCGTCAGTTTAAAGCCATTCTTCCTTGTGCTATCGCTACATGCCCTGTCAAAGCCCCTCTTCAGCTCTCAAGCATCCACCAGGAAACTGCTAAGTGCTTTGTGTAGTGGCAGTCAAATGGTACTGAACTGTAGTGTGTAAAGATGATGTGGTTAAAGAAAACGCAAACCAGGATGTTTTAGGGTGACACGTTGCTACAGACATCTTAAGCAAGAAATGGTCTGGCAGAAAAAGATCAAGCCAATATCCTTGGTAACGATGAAGTGGACATTTCCATACTAATTTTATTTTTCTATGACACTCATTTTAATTTTATTCTACCATTCTTTCTTCTGTAATCTGAACCTCCATGCGACATTAATCTAACGCTGTCTCTGGACAGTCTGGGTGAGCTTTGCATTTCTGAACAAGTGAGTATTTGGATTCCATTCATTCCAGCTGGGGAACGGCAGACAGTGGGAACAGTTACAAGGAGAGAGGTTCTCCTACTCTCACTGCCTTTGTAAAACCTTTTTTCAGGATAAATATTTAAACACTAGAATGAGGCAGAACTCCCAGAGGGCTGGAAACACAGACAAGCTCACACCAGACAAGTCTGCAAAATAGCTCTTTCATTTTTCTTTTCATTGTCCAAGCTTTAAAGATTTCCAGCTCTTAAATTGTCTTTGAAAAGAAAAGAAACCATATTGTGGACTTTTTGGTGAAGATTAATTTTAGTTCCAGGAATTTATGTCATGCAATTACTAGAATATATCTTGGTGAACAGCAATAATAATAAAGTCAAAGATACACACTGAGAATAAAGCAGTCTCAAAATCCAGTTTTCCTTTTATGATCAGAGGTTCAAATGCTAAGACAAATGAGTTGTCACGGTAGTTTTGCCACAGTTTGTAATTTTTGCCCTTTAGCCATATGGGCTTACAGCCAGGTGAAGAGGATTTCCCTACTTTAAGTTTTTGTAAAATACTACAGACACAGCAATAGTTCTAGGGAGTTTTTAGGCTCGCCTATGCAACATGGTACCTTTAGTAAATAACTTCTAATCCAGACTAGCAATAATTCAGTCTTTTTCAACATGACCATGTACTCTAGAAGTCGTTTTAATAAAATTCTTGTATCCATATCTTTTAATCATTCAAATGATACAAAAACCATCCTAGTTGTGTCTATGTGAAATTGCCATTAGTAAGATTTCACTCCCCTCATCTCAACAAATTTTTTTGTAGAATGCTAGGTTTTCCACTGCTAAGTCACTTAGTTTGAGTTTCGTATGGGAAAGGTGAACACAGTGCTAAAACCCTATCAAGAATGAAATTTCTAATGTGATTTTAATTTGTGGAAGAAAAGAAGAATGACTGGGCTTGTGGGGAAATTTTTACAGGTCATGTTTAGATTTCTCTGTACTAGTGGAGATTCATGCAAAGGACGCAGCCTGTGGCCTCTAGTTTCTGCTTTGATCAGTCAGAAATTCCTTATTCTCATTTTTTAAACTAAACTCATTTATATTCTTATACCACATACAGATAACTTCGTCCTAAGTTCCTGCATAATTTTTTGCTATTACAGATGTAGCCATTGAATTTTCTGGGCTGACCAATAAAAATCTCCCCTCCAAAGTCATGTCCACTTCCTCACTCCCACCCCTCTAATTAGGCAATGGTATGGCAGCAGCAGCTGTACCTGACCCTCCTGAGCTGCATTTGATTCTTCCCCACTTTTGAGGAGCAACCTTTTCAGCAAAAGTAATCAGGGGGAGCTTTAGCAATACCATATTAGAAATCATCCCTGCAGAAAGGGCAAACAGTGTCAACATATCTGACAGATAAGGAGGACTTGATTCTTTTAGAAATCAACAAAATATATAAAAATTGTGAGCCTTCAGGTAAAAGCAGAATAAAGAAATTGTTCCCCGGCTGTTTGCAGTTTCTAGTCAACAGTTCTAGTCAACAGCGCCTGCCTTATATTCCTGTCCAAGGATAACCAAATGAATAAGCTGTCTTTTAAATGAAGATGCATTATTTCAGTCATGTGGGAAAGGAGGGGCTTTTTTCAGGCCACTTCCTAGGAGAAAAATCAGTAAAACAGTCCTGTGGACCTCTTCTAATATTTATGCACTTGTCTTTTCACCTGTCTGAATAGTGAGGAAAAGTATTTACCTTGACAGTATGTTTCAAATGCTGTGTGTGATGCACTAGGCTTCAAACATGCTGGCATTTCAGTTGTTGGATTAATTCTAAGTTATTTGAATAACAAACTATTTGCTTGCTGTAATATAATATCCAGCTTTGAGAGAATTATCTGAGTAATATTTTTCTTTATATGATGGACATTCTTTGGTGTTTGATTGTTGCATTGACATTTTTTGGCCTTCCTACAGAAAGAGCTTTGTTCTGTCCTATACTTTAAAATATCTGCAGATGAATGAATGAAACTGACCTTTCTGTCTCATGCATGAGAAAATTTTAGTTGTTTTCAGGTTTCTCTTTAAATTTTTTTTACTCTAGTTTTTTTGAAAGAAAGGGATGCATTGTGGTAAGCAAGAGAGTACATAAACTGCCAAAAGCCTGATCCTTCATGTTTTGAAATCTCTTAGTTTGTTTGTTGTTAAATAAGGATTCAAAAATAAACGCTTAATGACAGTTAAAAAACAAAGACTCTGACCTTTTCTCCTACAAGGTGAGCCAAAAAAGTTCCCATTCCTTTACTCTGATCTCCTAAACTGACTGCCAGCAATGCTAAAGAAAACAAGAGTTGAAATTATTTGCATTTCTGAAATGCACTAACCTCATTTTTATTTCCTTATATCTCACCTTCAAATCTTAGGTCTTATCTGTATAAAACAGACAAAAAGAGTTCAAAGGAAAAGAAAAACATCAACTGTGTTTATAGTTTGTGCCTGCAGTATTCCTGTCTCTGAGATTTTGGGATTCCTTATAGAACTTTTACCATTTCAGAAGTATAAATCAGGATTCTCTGTTACATGGCATGGATGAAGAAGAACATGTTTCCTTGTCCAAGCACTTTGTACTACAGAAGGAAAGTTCATGTCTTCTTTGCTTAGAAATCTTAACTTTCAGTTGTCTGGTTGTTACTCCCACTGAAAGTAATCTGCATAGGCATCGTATGATGTAAATTACATAATCTGTAAAACAAGTAACTATTGTCTAACTAAAGGTTTCTTTCCAGAAGCAGAATGGAAAGGTTTCTGGGGGAGTTTTCAGACAGTCTACATTTTAGAAGGAAAATAATCACCAGGTTTATATCTCAGAATTACTGAGAATAATTACCTGATCTCTACCCATGACCCAACTGAATTACCTTTTTCACAAAATCAGAATTAACAAAATACACCATTAATGTTTTTCCTCTCTTTGGATGAATTTCAGTTCTCTATAGAAAACCCACACAGCTTCTATGCACCATTTCAGTTCCATTTGCTCACCTTGGGGAGAATCTTACCCACCAGGATTCAGACTTCTTTTTCATTACTTAACACAGAAAGTCTGTTACGTAATAAAAAAGTTTTCCATTGGCAGGATGTTTTTCTTTTTTATGAACTTTGAAATCCTTAAAGAAAAGAAGAAAACAGGAAAGAATAGATCAGGGTTAGTTAATACAAACAGCTGTGATCTCCACAGTTTGCCGTTTAATACAGTTTTATAAAATCTTGGCCTGAAACTTGACTTTCCAAAAAACATCCTTCCACCTTTGTTTTACAAACATCTATGGAGGTATGGGGAAAAAAAATACCTATCACTAAGAATGTTCAATAAGAGTCATGTTCCCTATATTCTGGCAAACACAGTATTAAACAATTCAGGCAATGTTTTTTTTTCATTACTAATGTACAGCATATGAACTCTCCATGCAGTAAGATATCCCCAGATTTATCACATTTTTTGTTAATTCCCTCGTTAACTTCTATATTGACTTCTATATTCTACCTTTCTGGAATAAAACAGCAAGGGAAATAAAAATATTAAAACTTCTAAAACTCTATGTCACATATTTAATTCATTGCATTATTAAGAAATTCATTAATTTCCACAGGGATTTTTAACAATCTATGTAAAAAAATACAAAAGCAACAAGCTAAAATAAAGTATATTAGCCCAAGAGCAAAAAAACCAACCCAAACCAAAACCTAACCAACTTTTACATAATTTTAGCTATTATTATTTAAAAAAAAAAAAAAAGAGGGTTTTTTTTTATTTGTTTCTTTGAGTGTATGCATAAAATGTCCACAGATATACCCAAGCAATTTCTGTTCAGTGTGCTGGTAACTTCAACTGTATGTCTTCTGCATTCAAAGAATAATTGTTCATTTAAATATGGCTGAGGAAGTAAATCTGGAATGGGGCCCCAATTCAGCACAGTATTAACTAAGTAATTAAAAATTTTATTAGATTCTTTATTCTTGTTACTTAGGTGCTTTTTGCAGCTAAAATAATTACTTAGCTACATGTGAAAGCAAATGCTGGTCAATAAATTTTCTGATATGGCTGATGATAATGACCCAACCATACTGGCTTAAGCAAACCAGTATTTAGCTTCTACATATTTTTAGGACAGCAGCACAGATCTTGGGCCAAGTACAAAAGGACTCTAGCTCAGCCTTATTCATAGAATCCCACTGGATTCAGAGAATTGCATGGGGATATCTGTTATTTCCTTAAGTTCTGTTCAATTTCTTTCAAGAGGAGGCTGCCTTACATTTCAGTGATAACTGGGTCAGGATAAATTTTTGTGTAACTGATTTAAACCATAAGTACTTTATATTAACATAGGCCTTATATGATGTAGTTTTACTTCTTTGCAATTAGACTAATGAATACATGACAAAAACATTTTATGGCTCTAAGGGTCTACCTCTTCTTCCGAGTAATAAGCAACAGCACAAGAGGAAATGGCTTTGAGTTGTACCAGGGGAGGTTTAGATTGGATATTAGGAAAAATGTCTTCACCAAAAAGGTGGTCAGGCATTAGAACAGGCTGTCCAGTGAACTGGTGTAATCACCATCCCATGAGGTACTGAAAGACACGTAGATGTGGCACTTGGGGATTTGGTTTAGTGGCGGCCTTGGCAGCGCTGGGTTAACGGATGGATCTGATGATTTTAAGGTCTTCTCCAATGTAATAATTCCATGATTCTCCTTCTTTAAAAAAGGATCCAACGTCAAGTAATCAACATTTCAACAAGCAGCTTTCTAAAATGATTCTTGCTACTCTCCTAATTTCTTTATTTTCCTGAATGCTGCAGAAAATCTGTCGAACCCAAACTGCAGTGCATTATCTCATTTGCAAAAGTTATTCATGCAAGGAAACAGGTGCATACAATTAATCAACTGTCTGTACACAGACACTTATTTTGTGGGCTGGAGTTTGGCACAGAGGAAGACGTGACAAAGGCTTTCTAGTTGCCTCTATGAAGAGCATGTTACACTGAAGGGCACTGTTTGCTTCAGGTTGCATATGAAACTCCTGTTGGCTTTGGTGGGAGCAGTATCCCCACTGACAGCTGGTCATGATACCATCACCACTGACAAATCCAGCTCATATACTTCTGCTGAGGTTGTCTTTCAGGCTTTATGATAACAAGAACTCCAAGAGGAGTTAATGTTAATATGATGCTGTCCAAAATGCCAGGATGAAAAGGGCTACTGTGTTTTGGTTGTAGAAAGATGAGCCATTTTCAAAAGAAAAAACCCACCACAACTTATTTTTAGGAGACCAACCCCTTAATTATTCATTTTTTTAAATGAAAATGGATGTTATGGAGTCTAATATCATCAGCAACAAAAGACTCTGAGATCAATCCCAAATGCCACTGTAAAAATATATATAGAATGATTTTACAGAGAAGTGAAACATGAAATGAACTTGGATTTGAATGTCGTTTCAAGAAGCCAGATAGTAAACTCTAAAGGCCACTTTTTTACAATGAAGACATCAACAATGTTAACAATGGCAGCTGTGCTTCAAAGTCAGAATGAAACCCTTAACTGCTTGTAAAATGTTAGTAACTACTAAGGCCATTTACTCACCACTGGAAAAAATAATTTCATTTTCATGTTTTCTCCTCAGATCATTTATGTTGGGCTATACTTGAAGCGCTGACCACAGTAAGAACCCCAGACATATAAAACAGCCTAAGCAGTTATGTTACCTGCCAAAGATAACTGTTAGTTTAAGAAGTAGTATGGTGAAAGAACATCATACCGCTTGCTGGGGTCAGACAAATGCACACAATTGAAAAAGAGAGACCAACCAGCCATATAGTTATTTTATAATTAAAATGTAGAGGACCTGGCACGAGTCTCCTTTCCTTTTTCTCTCCAATTAAAGATACAAAGATTTCTTCTGCCATCTTCACTCCTAACAATTAGGACTGAAGCAAAATCGAAGTGATGTTTTCTGTGCTCTGTGAGCAGATAACAGACCAGCATACAAAGCAAGCAGTAACTGAAGAATTGCTTCACACACTGCCAGTTCTACTTCAGATACAATTGCTCTGAGGCTGTTTACTCCCCTGGTACAGAAATAAAAGAGGGTTATGATTAAACATCATAGTAATTCTGAAGCCTATCTCTACCCTAAGAGATTTTCTCTTAGCCATTCAAGGAATATACCACTATCTTAAGTGAAGAAGGATTACAAATCCAGAAAAGATTTTGTTGCAAAAGGTATTCTCTTTCTGCATCTGAAGGTAATCTTCAGAGTGAGTCTGATACATGCATCATGGGTAAATCAGTTGCTTAAAGTCCAAATATTCTTTTCTCTCTCAGAGTAAAACTCATTAGTGTCTGGCTCAGTTGGCTGAAAAACAACTGAATTTGCTTTTTACGAAGGCACATTGTCAAAGGTATTTTCTAGAGACCATTCCTCTGCTGATGAGAAGAAGCTCTTAATGTTGTTTCTTCTCTAGCATTCTGGCATGCCATGCATTTTTGTATTCAGTGTTTCTTGCTCTCAGACACTGGAAATCATACAGCCAGTAACTTCAGGCCATGTGGCCAATCCAGTTGTCATATATACAGGGGGAAATACAGCATCTCTCACAGCTTGCAAACCCAGTGCCTAGACTGACAAAGGCAGTACAGTGCTAATCACAGGATTTGTGTAAAAGGAAAAGTGAAGGGCAAAAACTGATGGAGATTCTTTTTGTGGAAGGGAGGACAGGTGGGACATTATCAGAAAAGTCAAAATGTTTATTCAGAACAGACACTATGAAGAACTGCTATTAAACCTGAAGTTTACTGTTCACGAAGGAGAGAGGAAATAAGGTAAAGCAAGCAGACAAACCAGGGTACTGGCTACCCCAGCCCTTTCAGGAGGAAAAATATGTGCTAACGTTTAAAAAAAATTATAACAATTTGGGAATCTGTAGGAGATACGTGATAGGAAGGCACACATGCTTATACTTGGTCAGAAAGACAGAAGCCCCTTGCAGCAGTAGATGCAGGATTGTCAGTGGAACAAGCCCTAGGAAACCAGAAACATCTTCATATCTTAGCTATTGTCTCTACATTTTGAGTAGTGGTGCAGCATACTTTATAAATTATCTAGGTTTTCTCTTCTGGATCCAAATAAATCGTCACTTGTCTTTAATGTGGATTTATGAGTTTCACTTAGATCTTTTATGTGCTGGAGCTCTTTTGTGGTCAAAGAATCCAGGATCCACTGGTCATCATATTGTTTTTTTCTGAGTAGAATTTTCATAATGTGCCCAGCAAAACAAAGAATAACAAAATAAAATAAATAAATAAATAAGTAAATTAAAAAAAGGAAAAACTAACACCACACCAAAATATATTACAATGATATCTCCCTGCTTTGGACTTCAGCCTAAATTCTGGGTTAGTTTTTTTATTTCTATTTCTATAGCTGCTGCTAATGTCATTGTCATTATTTTGTCCCTCATTATGGGACATATGCATGAGCCAGAGTTGCTATTAACTTCAGCATCTGTCAAATGTCATCCTCATCCCAAAATGAAGAACAAGATACTGCTTATAAACTAAACAGAAAGCACAATGAAGTTGATGCTGATAAAGTGTTGTAATGTAGCAAAAGCTGAGAGCACAAGGCAGAGGCAGGAGGAAAAGGATCTGAATGATGGTAGCTGGAAGCTGCATTTTTACCAAGCCACATTTCCCTCAATTCAGAACACACTGGGTGATCCACTCCAGGGCATGGAATATAGCTGAGATTTGACTTGGGAATTTTGTGACCTTCCTGGGCAAATGGTCTCCGTAATGTTACAAATACCTGAGAGCAAGCAATTAGATTGCCGGTATTGTGCGTGACACAGATGTATTCACCTGGTTCGTACTTAATAACACCCAGCTGCAGTAGTCACAAGTACAGTAGAAAGGTGTGCAATAAACGGAGCTGTGGCTGTTCAGTGTTCACCACAAATTTGGGTTGCTTTTTTCAAGCTTTGTATGTGAACTTTGCATTTACAATGAATGAATTGCTGATTCCAGTTTGTAACTGTCTGTACTCCTGGTGTCTTTACACATAGCCCTGTTGCCCTTGAGAGTCTCTGACTTGAATAAAACCAGAACACAGTGCACAACACAGATAAACTATCTATTTCTGAGCTGCCTGAGGTCACCAAACAAAACCAAGAAAAGCCTCACAGAATTTCCATCTGGAAGCATGAATTCGCTAAGCTGAACACACAAACCCTGTCAGGCCTTCCCTTAAGTCTCGCCAGGATATTAACTTTGAAATAAAGCCTAGTTTTTCTGAGTTCTGTTTCAAAGACTTTTGCTCTATTCAGAATGTCTGTCTTGCCATTATTTTTAAGAAAGAGGTAAAAGCCAGAAAGTGGAATTTGGAAGTACATGTATGATCAGCTCAATTACATTGTTGTCTAGAAGTGAGCCACGCTGGCACATAAAACTAGTTTATGATTATAAATACATGCATGTGACATTCACAATACCTTTGCTTGATCCCTGTAGTAGCTACAGCCACTAGTAATGCATCCATCCTATGTAGTAAACTCAGCTATAGGTAACTCTCTGTAAACCCCATTTCTGCATTCTTCTTTAATTTAACAAGGAAGGAAAAGATTTGGAGAGCCATGAGGAACATCTCAGAGAGCTTTTCTTGTTATAAAGGTTTCTAAAAACTCATCCCAAGTTTCTACCTACAGAGTCATATTTCTGCCATATAAAATTTTACCACCAAGTTGTAAACCACAAGAAATAAGGGAATTTACTCGGACCCAATATCAACAATGCTCAACCCTCACTTCAGAACTATTATAAAATAGGAATCACCAAATGGCTTGATCCAATGCCCACCTAAGTAAATAGGAAACTTTCTGTGGGTTTGAGGGAGAGATGGTTGGGAAAAGGAAGAGTGGTCCAACAGTGATTTAGATATTATCATGGCTAGGTAAATTTTCAAACTTCAAATCATAGGACTTATTTTTGTAAAAAGGACATGTGGTTTGATGACTAAACAGCTTTATTTTGTGTTCATAATAGCACAAAACCACTTGTTGGATAAGGACAAAACCCACTTGCACACACACGAGCAAAACAGGTCACAACATTTATGCTGAAACGTTGAGGTGCATACACCGGAGAGTTCTTTGAAAATGATAATTTTTAGAAATATTTTTTTCTGATTGGTTTTCCACTGTTCTTTGGGAAATGAGGTCTTTACGGCTCACATTTTTCACTATGATTCATCACTTTGAAACACCCATCATGTCTGGATTTTTGAAAAGGATGATGTTTAAAAAGCAAAAGTTTTGACTGAAAATTTCAAACTGGGTGTTCTCTGCCCACATATTCATGGATACATTTCTTTATACACAGTGCTAAAAAAAATATTCAACTAACTCCTTCACTCAAACAAGCTCATTTCATTTAATGGAAAGGAAGCAACATACTCCTGACCGGGCTTTTGCTCATTGCAAGGATATTACGTACCAGCTGAATCCAGATTAAAACACAAACTAGAAAAAGATATGACATCAGCAAAGCTAGTAAGAAGCATAAAACACATCTGACTGTTTTTTGATACATAGACTACAAACATGACAGGAAAACACTTGAAAAAGTATTAAACTGGTGAGCAGGGGTGAGCAACAGGGACTACATGCATAAGTGATTATCAAGGGTTTGCCTTGAGGTGCCATCACCTTTCTAGCAACTGCTGTTAGTGAGCCTTGGCTGTAGTGCAGTAACAATCCCTGGATGAAGAGGCTGAATTATCTGTGCTTCTTTGTTTCCAGCTGCTTCTACAGGCTGCCTAGGCTTTTTCTGTAAGTAGTCAAATAACTACATTAGCAGCTGGAAAAAGAGAGAGCCAAAGCTGTTTTATAAACACCACAAGCAAGTAGGCCATCAGCGGTTCACTCATGAACCACAGCATGGGAATCTCTGAGAATACATGTAAACAACCTGTCTGAACAGGGAATCCAGAGCAATGCAGCTGCGCAATAGCTATGCATGTGAAAAGTGAGCATGTGTGGGTCACTGCTATTAGCAGTGTTAAATCCCTGTTAGTCCCTCTGATCAACTTATGATGACAGCTTATACAACATAATTAAGTACATCACAATGAAAATGTAGCTTATTCCCTAGCAAAGGAACAATTTGTATGAAACCAGAACAAAACATGTCTGTGCTGCTAAACCCTCAGGGCATCTACTCTGACCCTATACCAGCAGAAGCTACTGAACCAAGCAAATATTCAATATTTGCCAAAGTCATGCAGCATAAATTGTGAAAGCTGTAGCAAACACTGCTTTTCAGACCTCCATGTTATAACAGGATAACAGACACGGTCTGCATGGTACGAACACAGAATTCTACATTTCACCTCTCCAGTCTTGTAGCTATTTTAATTGTTGCTCCTCTCTTAGGAGAATATCTGACCTGATCAATCATCTGGAGGACTATTTGAGTCCGACGTGAAACCAGAACCCAGCAAGAATCTCTCTGTATTCTAAGCCTATGCTTCTGCTACAAGTCTGCCTTATTCACTCAGCCGTTGGAAGCCCCTTGGAAGAGTGTGTGAATTTACTTGTGTATTGTTACTTTATTCACTTTCTCCTTCTTTGCTTTCAGATTACAATGTCTTTCCAAATTCTGAGAGTTCAAAGAAAATACTGTTTATGAGCTCTTAGTCTGGGAATCGTGGCATCTATATTTAGTTTTAAAAGTGGAACAACTTGTCTTAGCTGGCCATCCATACTTCTCCTTCAGGGAGGGACAAGGCCCTCCAAGAGGTAACTCAACCCAGCCAAAAATGTATGCCTAAAATAAATGGGATGAATCACCACCCAGAAGGTTCTGGTGTTCTGATAGTAGAGGAAGCTGGGGAACTGGTTTATACTACAAGCCTAACTCTGCCCAGAGTTAATTGAGATGCATAGAAACACTTTATCACATTTTAAATTGTTCACTATGAAAACCTTGAAACTTTGGAAAAATCTCACATAATTTTGAAGAGCCTCTGAATGAGGTGAAGAACTGCACCCGCTATATTTACAACAGAAAACAAACCTACTTTAGAAATTATTCAAGAGACAAACAATAAGGAGAGCAGCTGAAAGAAAGCAGAAAATGGCAGGTTACAGAATTTCTACAGCAGCGTGTTGTGGATGCTAAAACTTTACATGAGCCCATTAAGAGACTGGAAATGTTCCAGGCAGAGGTAGCCATGGAAGGTTGCAAATATACAACAAACCATCAGGAAGCCATGTTTTCTGACAGGCTGGGAGGTTGCTCTAAGGGTGCTTTGCTGAATTCGTATACTTTGTCCTACACATCTGCTTTTGGCACTCTTGGAGTGAGAGTTGTATGTTAGACAACATTGGTCTGACTGAGTATGCCTGCTCAGACCACAGATTCTCATGCATTGCTAGCCCTATTACTAGCTCTTGATTCACAGATTTACTGGCTAGCAATTATCACATTTGAAGAGCAGTCATCTAAACTAAAATTAAAATACTTGCCGCTGAACTGTAGCTATATATAAAGTTTCATCTCTGGTAATTATTTAGGCTCTTCCTGAAAGTGTATCCATGAAACTAGCAATGATAATTGACTAATTTTATTGACTCTATATACTCTTTTTGGGCTACTTATGCTTAGAAGATCATAAAATATGCTCAACTGAACATTTCTTTATATTCAGGCTTTTTCTCATTATCATCCTTTTTTTTTCATTTCTTTTTAATGAACTACAGTAACTTTGGATGCATTGCTTAGCGTCATCCTGCTATTTTTGTTGTCAAACCTTTAAAAAAACCACATGAAGCAAGGGAAAACTTAGAGCTTTTATGTGGTCACCACCACCTGAGCCAGTCCAACTTTTTGATATCATTGGACTCTTAGCATCTGGGTTTTAGCTTTACATCCTGTAAAGGAGAGGAAATGTCACAGGGCACAGACAAGAAAAATAGGAGCAAAACAAAGCTTCAGATTTAAAAATCCTGAATCTAAGTATTCAGACTAATGATCCTATTAAATGATTGTTTGAGTTAGTTTTCAGTAGCAATTGTGGAACGTTGCAACAGTTGTGGGACATTTCACTTTTCCTCTTAAGACTAAGAATTCATCACAAGTATGCTCACACTTCAGCTGTGATAGCCCACCCGTTTCGACTAGGAAAATATTGTGCCCCTTACTTCACACTGTGTACAGCAATGACACAATATCACTCCTATTACATCAAGTTACTCTCATATAATACGCCTCCATAGGAAACTAGAAACAGCAGACATAGGAGCAAAAAAATCGTATGAGGTCATGACTGGATGAGATTTTTGTGTGAAGAAGAACACATTTGAAGAGTGCAGGGAATGTAAATTTGCTTGCTTGTTTACTCGCTCCTGTAATACAGGGTTAGGGAGACATTGGACAAAATCAAAAGTCAAGTCATTTAAATTGTTGAAAGTAAGAAATACGGAAAAATAAGCATTTTTTTTTTAATAACAGCCCATATATATTACCAACCTGTTCCCACAGGACTAACTGGGGGAGAAAACCATTATAGGACTCACAGAAAAGTTAAACATTATGTGAATTGTACAAATACCCTCTCTTGCATAAAACATGATTAAAATTTGGGACCTCATTCCTCAGCGAAGCTACCACCAATAAGCAGGGTTAGGAAGTAATTTCCTTTGGGGCATGTTTTACCATAATACTGTATGTCATGATGTTCTTTTAGATTCTTCTCAAGATTTTTCTCATGGACAGTGATGAACATAAGATATTGGATTAGATTTTCTTTTTTGTGCTTTAATAGGATTGTGCCAAAAAATTCTTAACAAATTGTTCATTTTTTTACCAACTATGTTCCCTGTTTATCACATGTAAAGACTGTTAAAAGTGTCATGGCAGTGTTCTAAAGATTCTTGAATTTGATTCAAAGGAAAAAGAATCCCACTGAATTAAATGGGAGAACCTATATGAGAAGTGTTAAGAAATTAACAAAGGACTTTTAAACTCATTTTTATATGCACTTTCCTACCCTTATTAGAAATTGTCCAACTCAACTTTACCCTTAGTGTGATTAATTTGATCTTTAAGAAGTATTTCTATGCAAGAGAAGCTCTTAAGTTTAACTAATCAGTCATATAAGACAGCATTTTGCATTTGTAATCTGTAGCAAACCAGAATGGGTCTGAACCAAGCACTGGGAGAAACACATCCAAGGGAACATGAGATGATAAACTAAATATGAGAAGCAGTACATTCACAGCAACACCTAGCTGAATGATGGCTAATCCACCTTCTGTAAGAGGATCAGGAGACCTGAGATAGTATTCTGCATCCAGTTTTAAACAATACATTTTTGGAAAGATGTAGATTACGTGGGAGAATCCAAAGGAGAATAGAAAAAAGAGTATTAAAAAAAAAAAGTTACAAAGAAGCTTGAGGACTTTAGGAAAAAAAAGAAGATAAGACATGTACACAAGAGAGTGTACCACTCTCTGGTACTTAAAAAAGTGCAAATACTATTATGAAAAGCCATTTTTTGTGCAAGCAGAAGAAAGATTAAGAAGAAATCTTGCTGTGACTACAGAAAATTTTCTGGTTTGATATTAAGGAAAATGTAATCAAAAGGCACTGAAGCACTGGAATAGGCTACTTCCTAGTATGGAAGTAGCTAGTATGTCACAGCTTGTATGCTGTGACATCTCTTGTATAACATGCAGAACAGTTTAGAAAATTATCTATCAAGTACGCACAAAGATATCTGCTTCAGAACATTTCTGAATCACAGAATCACAGAATCCTAGAATGGTTGGGTTGGAAGAGACCTTACACATCATCCAGCTCCAACTCCCCTGCCATGGGAAGGGACACCTTCCACTAGAGCAGGTTGCTCCAAGCCCACTCCAACCTGGCCTTGAGTGCTCCCGGGAATGGGGCAGCCACAGCTTGTGTCAGTGTCTCACCACCCTGATAGCAAAGAACTTTTTCATAATATCTAATCTAAATCTACTCTTTCTAAAATAAGATAAACCCCATAGCTCCCTATAGCCTTCTTTTTTTTATGGTGTTTTTTTTTGTTACACTATTGGGCAGATGAATCCCCAGGGAAGCTTCCTTCTGCTTACTGGGAAATCCCAGTGGGCTGTGCCAAGGAGCATAACAGGGAATGTAGGACATGGAAAGCTCAAATAGTTGTAGATACACTGGAAAAACTGTAACATACCTCACAAGCAGCTTTTGTAATTCCCAAACCTGGTATGTATTCATCATTCAAAACTAACATGTCACAGATGCCAAAACCTACATTGTTTTCTGTGCTGATTTATATTGTGGTTAAAATAGAAAAAGCGCCTACATAATCTTACAAAATATTGAATTCATATACAAAAAATCATTTTTTGCCTTTTAAGTTAGTGAAAAGCGAGGTATCTTGGGGTGTTTTAAGAATATAATCCAGGTACCTTGAAAACTGACAGTAACTGACATTCAGCAGTCTTAGCTGAGAAAGAACTGAAAATACTGGAAGATGAAGATTGTGGCAGAAGCTGGTATTATCATAGGCAAAAGTCAATGTTTGGGATTGTCCTTCTGTTTCATTTCAAAATACTAAGATTTAAAAAATTTTATAATCAGTTTTTAGTCAACTTAACTCCTGATTCTGGCACTTTTTCTAATACATATCAGTTTAAATTGCCTTAAAATCATCTCCATCTGAATTCCTTTAGACAAATATTCTAAATATTACTGAGTTAAGCAAGCAGTTCTGCTATTTCATGGTACTGATGACAAGAAAATTATTTTCTCATTTATCTGTAACTATCCATTTTCAGTTTCTTCCAACAATAACAGGGAAGATTGCCTCCTTTGGACTATTAAAGATATAATAGTAAGCTGAGTTCTTTCAATATTATCCTTATTAGAATTATTCATTATTATGATATTGATTTTTGGCAAGAAGTGTCACAATGCTGTGAGGTACCACTTAAAACCAAGAGAAGCCACTGTTCATCTGAGAGAGCAAGCAGCTCATTTGTTTTATAAGACCTTCTGCTCTATCACTTGTGGGGTGTTTAGTTTTTTGTTGGCCTGATGATAGAACTTCAGAAGATTTGGGCTAGGAGCAGCTTTATAAACCACTATGGGGTATGATATCAATGACACTGCAGACAGTAAAGGTCATGGAGTCTGGCAACAATTTCAGGATAGCAGGAGCAAAGATAATTACAAAGAGTCATATAAGCAGGTAAATAGAAAAGGACAGATAGAAGTGTGGATGTTGTGTGCAAAAGGCATATTTCTACATTTACATCTTATTTCAAAACAATAAGAATAGAATATTTCAGTGGACGGGACCAACAACAATCATTTAGGCCAACTGCCTGACCACTTCAGGAATCACCAAAAGTTAAAGCTTGTTGTAGCAGGCACTGTCTAAATGCTTCCTCAACACCAGCAGGCTTGGGGCATCTACAGCCTCTTCAGGGAGGCTGTTCCAGTGTTTGGCCAGTGAAACTGCTTTATTTGCCAGTATTGGTGTTTATTTGTCTGTGTTAGAAATGGATCAGTACTTCACAGAGGTCATGACTTCAGTTCTCCTTGACACATTTCATCAACTTTCTAATTCACTCATTATATATATGTATACACACATCATTAATAAATGATAAAAAAATAAATTAACCAATGCAGCATGTTTAACTGAGCAGAAGAATTTAAAAATGCCACAAAACTGTCTGTTTTGATATTCAACTGAAATCCTGAGACTTCACACATCCTTTGACCTCTCTTCTCTAGCCATGTTAGCATTGGGTACCTTAAAGGTTGGCAAACCTGAATGGACACTGGGGAATACATTGGTCATGGAGCTTTGTAGAGCACAAGCAACTCTTCAAGCTTCTTGTTTCAGTTTACAGCCAGATCAGGGGTAACTTATACCATGGTTTTGTACTAAAATATCTGGTTTAGGAAGCTACTTTTAGAAAGCATACTCGTATTTATAGTCTTCAATACAATAAAACTGTGAGTTGGCCATTCCTTGTAATACTGTAGTTTTGAAATGATGGCTGTAGAAAAAGGAATATAATTAAAAAAAGAAAAAATAGCATCTCCAGAGGTGAAGCAAACGAATAAACTAATTTGTAATGGTTCTCCAGGGCCGACCTGAATTCCTTCAGTTCTCTGTTCTGCTGGCATGATATGGCAAAGGCATTGAACAATTCCCAGGTCAATGTGCAATGAAGGCACTAAGGGCTTGATCTTACAAATGCTAAGTTATAAAAGTATGCATGTTTTCGGAATCCGAGGAATGTGCAAAGATTTAGAGCTTACACTTCTAGGGTTGCACTTTTTAACCCAATTAAATCTGACTGTGCCAGATGCAGTAGCGGAAATTATAGATTTGGAACAGTTATTTTGAGGATGTTCCAAAGTATATGTAAATCAAACACCACGATTATTTTCCAATGAACCAAGAAGCACTGTGTTTTGTCAAACAGAAGTTTTTTAATACCCCAAATTCTTGTATCTTTGCATGTGCATTTAGCTAGGGTCTGGCTTGCATCTACATTGCAAAAAAAAAAACACCCAGGAAGGAGCAAAAGAATAGGTATACTGTGGGGCACCACTGCTGTTTCCCAACCACAGGATAAGTGAGGAAGGCAGTATGAATTGAACAGCTTGTTCAGATGTGCATTTGAAGCTCATTCAGACTATTCAATCTCTGGGGATTTGAGCCTGGAAATAACTTTTGAACAACTTTTCTTCTGCAAAATCTATCATACTTCACTGGGGTCAGTACTGGTACCTAAAATGAGCACCGTAATCCACTAACCCTGGGAAAATCGGAAGGTAAAAATAAAAGTGGATGTGTTAAGATTATTTTGCTACTTTCAGGTTTTGACAAAACTGGGTTATCTTGTCACTGTGGCAACCACTCTTCTGACAGAAACAGAAGTTATGTTCTAGATACACTATGTCACTACAGTAATGTCATTAAGAAGATAAGCTCTGTTCACAGCCTTCAGCAAGACTCTGTGTGTCTTGGACACACAGCATGGCTATATCTATATTATCCCCAGCTTTATAGTAGCAGAGATCATGCTGAAAGTTGCCAAGAGCCATTTTAAACAAACTGCAAATTAGTTCTCTGTCCATCAGCCTAAGGTATTTTCATTGCAGTTCAGGGTAGGACAGTTCACTGCGAATCAAAGTCATGAGTAAATCCCTCAGCTGAGTTTGCCAGAAGTTTGCACTCCCCTTTGAGCAGTAAAATACAAAATTCCAGTGGTACGTAGTGAGGTATAAAAGCCATCCCTGCCAATAATTTTATCCTTCTGTGTCACTGCAAGAGAAACAGCATGGGTTGTAAGTCAGGTAGAAACTATAACATCAAGCTTTGCAAGAATCTTTTCACTGAACTGGTCACTTGAACATGGATGAATAGGACACATAACACCCAAGAGGTCCCTCAAGGAGGTCACATATTTACCATGACAGCATTAGTTTCCTACGGCACAGTTTTAATTTCCATCTAATAATCTCATGAAATGTGTCTTTGCAGCTGGCAAAACCTGTTCTCAATCTGATGCGCCTGTCATGATGCACCTGTGTTTGTCCCACATCCAAAACACTGAAGGCACCATACCTCCCCATGCCTTCTTGAGCTTGTCCAGGTCCCTCTGAATAGCATCCCATCCCTCAGCTGTGTTAAGCTCACCACTCCTCTTGGTGTCATATGCAAATTTGCTGACAGTGCACTCAATCTCTCTGTGTCATTGATGAAGATGCTACAGAGTACTGGCCTCAGTACAGATCATTGAGGGACACCACACATCACTGATCTACATCTGGACATTGAGGTGTTCACCTCTACTCTCTGGATGTGGCCATTCAGACAACAAACAGTCCATTCATCCAACGTATGTCTCTCCAACTTAGAGAGAAAGCTATACAAGGAAGCTATACCTTGTTCCCAAATGGAAGTTCTGTGTAATGTTCAAAAAATATCATTTCTGGGATTGATGGAGCTTAGCCCAAACTGAAAATACCATCAGTGGAACGGTGCTGAACAGCCGGACAGTTACAGTACCCAACATACACTCTTTCTGGTGCAGGGACAAAGGTTCTTTATAGCAGCTCTTGAGTTATGACAGAACTGGTACTCCTGGATCTTGACTCAAAGTCATATGTTACCTTATTTACTGATTTTGGCAACTAACGAAACATAGAAGGAGGGGGAAATGGATATTGGATCTCACCTCTGGACCTTGCGGTTAGCCTCTAGGACCCTCATTCTCATGTGGTGGTCTTCCAGGTTCATGCCCATCACAGAAAAGGGAAAGGGGAGGCTGCTTGGTCTAGAATCAGTTTTACCCCCAGCCTGTTTTACTACCAGGGAACTTGATGCATCTGGTGCACAAAATGACAAAAATAAATAGCTCTTATGAATAACATAAATCTCTGATTCCTCTGTGATGTCCACATTTTTTTTGCAGCTGTCTGTAGAATGAAGTGAAATATCGAGTCCACAATCCAGCTGTAAGAGCAGGCAACAATTAAGACGTTCCTGCATAATGGAGACAAAAATGTATAAAGTCCAATTTCTGACCAAATTTATCGAGGTTTGCTACCAGTGAGTTGGTGGGATTCAGAGTTAAGCTTGCTAGTATGTCAGGAGTAAGACAGAAAACTGAGACAGATTGCCATTTTTTCACTGGAGCTTGAACCATGCAAAGACACTAAACTTTATTCAGATGCCTGAGATACTAGATGTCTGATGCTCAGTGGCATTCTGAATGACCACAAAAAATGTTCCTTTCATCCAGTAATATGCATTCATGTCATCTTTGTGAACTAGAGATTGACACGTCTGTATCAGAACACGGACTCTGTGCCTAAAACTTAACTGGAATGCTTTGCAGGCACCTCACTGGGTATGAGCCAATAAAGGAAATAATCTGGTCTCTCAACCAAAGATCCCTTCATTAAATTTT
The DNA here is from genome assembly GCA_009867235.2 of Psittacus erithacus. Taxonomy (NCBI): domain Eukaryota; kingdom Metazoa; phylum Chordata; class Aves; order Psittaciformes; family Psittacidae; genus Psittacus; species Psittacus erithacus. The sequence goes on along the minus strand of WYDI02037904.1, from coordinate 28,770 downwards.
AGTCAATACCAACCTAGAAGGTGGGTGGTAATCTGTGGTTCAAAATCTCAGTAGCCAGTTATGTGCAAAGGTAAAGAAAACATCAAAAGCAGGCTGAAAAACACAGCAATTCATTATTGTATTTTATCACTGGATCATATTTTACCTAAATGCGCATGAAATGTTTTGAATTCTGAAGTTTAAGAAAATACTGCAGGAATCCCAGTATGTTTCTTGTTTGGTTTGGGTTGGTTGTTTTTTTTCTTTCATAATAAGCTTATGTAAGTGCCATTTTCTAATTTTGCAGCAATTTAATTTGCAGGAACTGATCTTTCTCCTTGATTTCTTCCATGCTGCCTGGGCTGCCCTTGAGAGAAACTCTTCTCTCTGCAAAATTTACCTGTGCTCTGAAGTCTGAAAAAAGTACCACTGCGTGGTATGTTATAATCTAATTCCTACAGGAAGAAAAGTTTCAAGCTTATAATGCATTACTACAGGAGAAGACAGATTTAAGTAACTGGTGTATCTGGTTCTACTGATAGCTGGTAGCTGGTTAGTCTTATTCTCCCTTTTTCTTCTTCTTTGGTAATAGTAGCTATGTTCTAACTGTGCCATTTCGTCTATGAAGCTAAATTAACTTTAATTGACCTGAATGTGATAAAGAGGAAATTGCTGTGATCCTGACAAAACCAGCTTCTAAAACTATTTGTCAAAATGAACTTTGAGCTGAGCTTAACATTCATCTTGGCTCTTGGTGTCACTACATTTTAAGTATCTTGCAGTACAGAACTAGCCTTTGTAACACCTCGCACATTGCCAGGGACTTTTTCTGTTATCACACAGAGGGTAGCCATGCCTGAAGAAAAAGAAATATGTCTCCATGGTACAGGGGAATATCCCAGGCAGTTTCACATGAGAGCCTATATGAAGAAACAGCTAGGCATGTTTCATGTCAAGATACAATAGTAAATTCACCTGAAATACTGTGTGCCGTTCTCATCCCTCATGTCTGACCAGATGAACCAAAGCCTGAAGAGCTTCAATAAGAGCTAACAGGAAAATCCAAAAGGAAACAGGGGAAATGGGTGGAGTTGGTTTTTTTTGCTGAGTCTGAAAGGAGATAGTATTGCTGTCTGCAAACACACAGGTGGATAGACATCAGTGGTGGAGAAAAGGTATTTAAGCTGAAAGACATTCTTTGCAGTATTTATACTATGACATACCAAAAGAACCAGCAGGAAAGAGCTGGTAGTGAATGACTAAATCTAAACATTCCTCTTTAAAGGTGTTTTTTGAGTAGCCTGTTGGAGGAAAAAATCAGGGGAAAAAATGTAATTAGTTTCCAGAAAAGACTGCATGCTACCTTCTGCCTTTCCCTATAATAGCTAGGGTCCCTTCCTGCAGTGTCTTCCTACACAACTATCATGATAACATCATTTAAAACCTTGGAATAGATTAAACATTTTCAGATGGGTTCAAATATTCGTTTGATGTTACATGTTGGAACTTGGGCAAATTTTCTTTCCGTATTTTGATTCACCGTCTCTCTATTATTTTAAGTATCAGAATATGTCTGGATCTATGATAATCATTCCCACTCTCCATATATGTTAGTGATATACAGGAAATGATGCACAAGGATTCTCTATTTTTATATGAAGCCAAATAAAAAGTACAGAAAGAGCTAAGGAGATTATTGAGACAAGTCCAGCAATGTCACACGTCTTCTCTAAAGACAGATTCCATCTGCGGACATAACACCTCAATCTCGTAAATTCATGTAAAACACTTCAACCCAAATTGGATCTCTCTGGCCCACACTACTTTCTCCATTGAGATTCCAGCTCAAACAATCAATTAAAATCCTACATTTTAGTTCTTAAAATGAATGCTCCACATCCAGGTACCAGTGAAAATCCAGATCCTAGCAGGAACTTGTACCTACCGCTCCTTCATTTTCACAAACACTATGTTGCTAGTTCCCAGTAGTATAATGCTTGCATAACAAAGTTCTTCACAAAGAGCATATTTTGGCAATGACTACTTAACCTCTGTGTCACCAATAGATACAGGTATTACACAAACTGCCTAGTGCTGTTCTAATGTAACTGAGAGCTCATGTCTTGTTGGGACCTGAGCTGCAACAGTGCAAGCAAGGTAAAAATGAAAACCTGATAATTAGTTTAGCTTTGGTGTTTTTCTTCACTAGATACAGTTTCCAAAAGCATGTCCCTTGATTGCTTAAAATAGTCTTCTTATTGCAGATTTTAAACTTTAGAAGAGCATATTATGATCAGGTACGCCGAGATTTCTGTAGCATGAAACACCCAAATTCACTATTTCCTTCCCTAAGACATTAACTTGTGATGTATTGGAGCATTTCTTCCAGGAAGAACTCCTATCTCAGTTTGAAGAGTCAAGAGTTCAGAACATCATAGTTAATTGCTTTCACAGTGAAAATAAGGCCCAACCACTGCACTTTGCTATGCCATATTAGCTCACTTTGTGAAGACTTTCTTTGCTTCTGAAATTCTTTTGTGAGTTGGGGTCTCTACAAAGAGCTGTAAAGAAGTAACTCAATTTCTTTTACATACCACTACTTGCATTTTTCTATTTTACTAATGGCTGTAAGAAAAGTAAATTAGAATAAATTAATTTAGAAAGTACACTTCATTTGGGAAGAGATGGACAAAGTGACAGTTTTGTTTGGGCTTTTACATGCATGGATTTTATTACCTTCTTGTACTTAGGTCTAAAACTGGATGACACTTTCCCTTACACAACTTTAGTGAGTTACTGGAAATGTTACAATATCCCAAAGTCTTTGGCCATTTCCAAGAAAACGTAGAGTTTGAAGGACACGAAACAGGAAAAATTAGCATGGCTTCTGCATGTGGTTATGTTAATGATCAGTCCGGTGGAGAGATGAGGAAGGAGCGATTCACTACTACTAGCAAGCTAACTGGGAAGGACATTCAAACAGTTCTGCACACCAGTATTTGAAAATATAGTCCTGTGTGACATAATTTTTCTCACAGAATTAAGCATCACAGAGCTGTTGGGAGGAAAATGCATATTGCAAGAAAAAGAATTTCCTTAATACATAGAAATTTGACCTTCATAAAAACCCCAAATGCTGTTCAGGGCCAACTAAGCATTTGCAAAAGTGTTCACAGCTGTGAAGTTAGGCGAAGACATCCTTCCTGGGCAGTTCAAAGAGGACATCCCTCTTGGGATCCCCTATAATCCTCTATAATCAGATTCTGTAATCTGCCAGATCCATGGAGTACGATGACTAGACTTTAGCACTGAAAATACCTGATATATCAAGAAATACCTGATACATTAAGGGATCTTATCCCCTTTCTCTGAAAGCCTCCTCCAGGTTATTTAGATGATTGGATATTTTTTGTAAAAGTTAAAAAGTAAAAATTCTGACCTCTGTGGAATCTGTTAGTTCTCTGCAGCACAAAATGTAGGCTTTATTTTACCAAACTGAGGGCACTTACGCTGGGGATGACAAGCCAAGTGGAATTCATTTGCAGAAGCTGGATTCAAAAGTGGGAAGTAGTCCAGAAGAAGGAAAGGTTCCCAATGGGAACATTTGCAACCTGATGTTTTTGCACTTAAAAAAAATTAACATGGCTACCAGCAAATCCACTACCAGCGCTCAGCTGTGAGGAGGAGAAAAAAATAATCTTCCTCTCCAAACACTTCCCCAAGAGATCCAAGAAAAGTATGCAGGAAATACACAGAAACACCAACATGCCTCATCAACACCATTTCCTCAAACCTCAGCTCTCACATTAATGTGAATGATTTCAAGGCACTTTGAAGGTTTTTATACAGATTACTGAAGTAGAGGTTATGTAGATAGGAAACTCTGAAAAAGGTGCCACAAGTTATTTTCTGCTGCTCCTGCCAGAACTGTCACTCTGTTGAAACAATGGACAGCTCAACTCAGAGAAATCACCTAAGAACACCATTACCCACCAGTTCATGAATTTACTTAACTCAGGAGTAGAAACTTGTAAGGCTTTCTTCTGCTATACTGGGCTGTGTAAGGGAACTTCTGGTGAGTTGCTGTTGATCACACAGTTCACGTTCACATCCCCACATGAGAAAGTCAAAACAACCTGTTATGGCATGTACGAGGAGTGTAAGACACAAGTTGTACCCTGACAAAGCCAGAAAGACAAATCTTTTCCATATATTCCCCAGCTGCACAAATGAGAGGAGCTAGCACTGCTTTTGCCTGTAGCTAAGCTGTGCTGGTTTATTGGAATAAAGGAAATGCTATTCGCACCAATGAGGTTGTGGGCAGTGTATTGAGCCCTTTGGTTGTCATGAGTATCAAACGCAGAGAAAATGCTTGATGAAAAATCATTAACTCTGAAGAGTGAGGGAGAGTAACTAACACAGCCACTGCTGAACACAGATATGGAGTCTGCTAACTGGGAAAAAATTGCAAGTACAGACTCTCAACAAGGGTGAGTATTGAAATATGTACACCACACCGAGCAACAGGTACATAAAAGCCAGTTTAACACTCTTCAGAATAATATATTCATGTACCAAATGTAACAGTCCTTTCCAGCATAGTAAGTTTATAGGATACAAACTGGTCTTAGGGCAATTTAGTAATCACAAAAGGGAGGAAAAAAGTGGATGATTTATTTAATTACAAATAATGGCAAGATTACATTTTCTATAAAAAGCTCCTTGCCTCCAGCTGCTGGGAAACTTAACACAAAATGCCTTCTGGTGTTACTGGGAGTGAAACAGAGCTTGCAAAATAGTTAACAATATGTCAAGGAAGGCTGGAAGACACTCCATGGCAAAAAAGTGGTGCTAGTTATTGTTGGCCACATGGCTGTGTGAAAAGTAATTTGCTAGCTCTTTACTGATGACAAAAAATGGAAGGTTAAGTTGCTTCTGTAAGAAGAAAAAAATCACAGTTATTGGTATAATTTCATCTAGTGACTGTAGATGAAAAATCACTTAAGGTCAGTTTCAAAGATAATCAGTGTAATTAACATTAAAGATAATCAAACAATAAAGATAATCAACCACTCAATGTCAGTTTTAAAGACAATCAACAAAGTAGAAACTTTATTAAATCTTCTTTTTAAGAAAGAAGAAAAAAAAGGAAGAAGGCGTTCTGCCTCTTGTTTACATGAAGAATTCTACTGAATTTTTCCAGGAAGCAATGGATGGCTGGAGAAAAATTTGGATTAACACATATTCCCAATAGGTATAGCAGCATATGTATAAAACCTAATTCATAGAGAAGGGAATTGGTTTATTATTTGAACTGTTTAATACTTTGAGTTATTTTTATTAACACCTACTTGAACAATGAGAGACACCTGGGAGAAATACCTGTCCATTTTGCATTCCAGGGGAGGGCTAAGAAAGCTTGCAATGTGCATATGGGAATTTCAAAGAGTCTTTTAGGGAAAACAGGAGAGATCAGATTTAACATGGCTGATGCTTTTAAAAAGAAAAACATCCATGACCACAACACCCTAAAGAAGTATAAAAGACCTCACAGCTTCTTTTCGCCTTTTTTCAGTACTTTGACAGGAGTATTTATAATGCAGGAGGAGCCAATTCCTCTGACACTATCTCACAGGAGAGAGCAGATTGCTACACTACCACACCCACACACCAGCAATTTCACTACTTGATTTTGCCATGACAAGACTTCTATTTCATGGAAGTGGAAGAATTTACCCTAATTAATACAAAGGTAGCAGCTGGAGATTGTCAACCGGTTAGATCTCCCTTAAATAGCTCCTAAACTGGCATAAGCATTTTGGTTGTAGGTAGAGAGTCACACACTAAACAACCATTTCTGCCAGACCAGGGACAGGATCTGGCTGACAGCAGAGAAGGAAAAGGGGAGAAAAAGGTACTGAAAAGATAGTCAAAGACTCACAGTTGTCACTGGAGGAGAAAATCTTTTAATAGGATAACATTAAACTAACTTGACAAAGAGGGATGCAAAATAGAAAATAGTTTAAGTAATACAATGGAAATACTTAGCAATACTGTAAGTCACCGGGCTAAGTACTGAATCCAGAAAAAAAGGTGGAACAAATGTAATTAAAACAACATTCAACACCTGCACTAACAAATACCACTTCATAAACACATTCTCTCTTGAAGGCAGAGTTCCAGATATAAGACTAAATCAAGCCTCATATCTAGTCTAATAGTTGTTAGTCTTAATGCAAAACTAGGCACAGGTTAGAAACTAAATCTGAAGTGCGTGTACATGTGAGGTAGAGAGATGCTGACAATTAAGCAGGAAGTGATAAGTTTCTAAAGACATTATTGTTAATATGTATTCTTTCCCTTTGTATGTGGTAGAAACAGTAGGTTTCTTGTCAGTTATTATTGTTAGGATTGTTTCTCCATATCACAGATCAAGACAGTGTGAGGTATAAAAGCCAGACCTTAGTAGAAGTATAAAGGCAGGACATTACTGTCACCAGTAGCATTTTGCTCTTCAGAGTTTGAACACTGCAACTTTGCCTGAACTTGCTCCACAGTGGATTTTATTGGCACTGCAAACGTGTAAGGCCAAGAGTTCAGATCATCCAACAGAAAACTTGGATAATCAAATCCAGTGTTCAAAATAACCTTGACACTAAAGCAAACACAGAGATGTATTTACCGGTTACCTCAACAGGACTGCCAAGCAAGTAGCTTTTTTTTCCCCAAGCACCGAAGCTGTTTTAATAACAGAGATATGCCAGCTTCTCTTGTTGTTCATGACAAATTTATAGGAAGTCTGGTGCCCACCAACGCTTATTTTTCTCAGCCTTTGTTTTATATCACGATCCTTGAATTAACCCCAGAAAGGTGGGGAATTTTTTAGGCTAAAAGCAGCCATAGAGAATTTCTGTTTCCTTTGTCAGAGAAACAGCATTTCGTAATCCATGTCTATTTAGGTAAATATGTCAGCTAGCATTGGCAGCTGCCTCATTTCCCAAATTTTTCAGTTTGGACTCAGAGTCTGAAAATATTTAGTAAAAGAAATCTAACAGTTTTATCATGTCTTTAAGAACCTTCCATGATTTACCTTTCACAGAGACATCGTATGGACAAATAGATTGGCATAAAACCAAGGCATGCCCACACTCAAAAATCCTGCAGTTTTAAGAGAAGTTTCTAATATTTAGTTCTCTAGTAGTTGTGCCTTTCTACATTTTGTATTCTTGTGGGATTTCAATGTTTCTTACCTCAAGTGTTACTTCCTTGTAATCTGATTCCGCTTTCACACCACTGCAGTCTTATCAATTTCATTACATATATAAGTACTTGTTAATGTCAGAAACCCATTATGCTGTAAGACAAGAATGATCCTGAACAGCTGACTATCTCAGTAGATTGGCTTACTGTTAGTGTCAATATCTCCAAAATCACAATTAGGCCTTGCCTTTCTTACCTTAACAGCACTCAACTTCCTGAAATCCTATGCTTTTATAAAGTCCTTGCTAATGATTTCATCCTGCATGTATGTACAATAAGGAATGGGACATAGAAGCCTTGCATTTTTTCAACACATATTCTTGCTCTTAGAGGTTTAAAACAAGCGAAGCTTATATGACAGCTATAGATGAACAGTAAATGAGGAGGAATGTGTTCTAAAAGAGGCTCTAAATATATTTCTGGGTGGGATAGCATTGGGACACCCCGTATGTGGAGTGCAAACACCAGTCCATGCTACAGCATTCTGAAAACAAGTAATTATAAACTATTAAAAAAAACAAATGGTGCTTGCCCAAGGACCTGCATGGCAAATCATAATTGCATCTTCAGGGAATAGTTGTTCTAGAAGACAGAAAATGAGGATAAAGTAAGGTTCTGAGTAGACTGGCTTGTGCTGAGATTATCTCCTATGCACTAGAAAAGGCAGAGTCAAGATGAAAGTTAAAAAACCCTACCTACTGCCTGATCAAATATGTAAAGACTGTCTCACAGTGAATACTCACAAAATCACCAGCCCCAGGTTTCATGAGCTTCTCTAATCCCAGGGTCTGATTCTGTAACTGTGCTTATATCTTTTACTGTAGATACCTCTGTGAACCAGCAAAGTGACTGGCAATGCCCATAATAACATGGTGAAGGAGACTAACAGGGAACTTGAATTTCCTTTTTGAACAGTTCTAGTGTCTAAGACAGCCCAGTTTAATTTGTTTTTTCAGTTTCTCAGGTTTTTCAATTTGACAGCATTTTACATTCACAGACGTTTTTACTAATGGTACAGCAGAATTAAAACATGAAACAGATTATGGGGGCCTATGGGGAGATCCCTGAGATGACCTCTATTCAGAATTTACTCTGAAACTCCCACTGAGCAACAATGGTAGAATTGGAGTTTCTAATTCACTTGTGTTTATTTCCTGGTGTTTTCATCATCCACCTTCTTTGTTCTACAGTCAGATGACTGCCATTTACCAAATGCCAGAAAAATATCTTTAGAATCCATGAGGAAATAAATAATTATGGTCTCAGATCAAAATTTTGTCCATAGGTATTTTAATAATTGCATACAAAATGACCCAGAATTTTTCCAGTGACTCACCCATGTCTACAAGGAGGTCCTTCTGCCCTTCTGTCCACCAAAGCTCTCAGAGTCCCAGACATTTCCTGAATGAGCCATAAGAAGCAGCTATATCTTTTTTCTTAAATAATTGACCTAGGCTCAGCTTTTCTTTCATGATGTAGGGGGACAAAATGCAGTGCAGGTGAGTAAGTAGAAAAGCAGATGGCCAGAATCATGGCAGCAAGGAAGCTGAGTAAGATACTGTGCTGGGGGAAAAGGGATGTGGAGCTGAAGCGCAGCCAGAAGAGGATGGATTGAACTTGGTTCTCTCACACTCTCTTGCCTGGATTATAACCTCTGAATTACTGCATAAGGAGCACTCAACCAGGGAGAAAGAAACTGTTGCATTTTGTGGAGCTGAAAGCTACAAACCTACAAATCTGCTCTGAGAATGGCTGGATGGCCAGGAAGGAGGTAAGTGCCATCTGATGCACTTCCAAGTAAACAGAGACATAGGTATTGGGAAGTTTAATGTTAATATTTTTGGCTCCTACACATTTTAGGCACCTACAGGATTAAGCAACAGCTGAATAGGGATTTTGAGGATCTAACTGTTGGGTTTAGCCACCTAAATCCCACATCAGCATCTAAGGTCTTTTGTGGATATAGGCCTTGGTCCAATAGCATCTATTGCTGGGAAACAGAGCAATGTCCTTTGTTAATAAGAACAGTGAGGAGGATTATTGCAAAGCAAAGATACTTCTTTTTACCCTACACAGGTTGTAAAGACAAACAAATATATTTTCCAATCAGACAAGTCGACATTAATCTCAATCTTTAGATCATCTGTAGTGCATAGTTTGGTATTTTCTCAGGCCAAGTAAAACAGAATGAAGAACTCCTCCAATCAGTTTCGCAATCAGGTTAACAGAATAGTCTTTATTCTTCACGTTAGCAAAATTCTTACAACCTCTGTTAAAACTAGTTTGTTGTTTCTTCAATTCTGTATGAGTCAGAAACACAAAAAATCAGTCTCTTAATAATTCTCAGAAACTACTAAAAACAAAGCAAGTCCAGAGGCTAAAGAACTCATAAGACAACCAGACAGAACAAACAGGTAGAATTATATTTGTACAAAGTAAGCCAGTTTGAAAGTTCTTGAAACTTAGCAGAGGAGTTTGGAAATATTCCCCTAAATTAATTTTTAGCAAGATGAAGTGGAGGAGAAACAGACTAGCATATTAATATGACAATAAACTGTTATTTATCCTGTTTCATGTGTTGTTTTTTCAAAAAAAGTCCTCTTCTCCCTTACTGTTTACCAATATCAGAGCAATTAAAAGAATTACAAAAAATTAATATAGGTAGACGACCAAATTGATGATGTATTTTACATCTGACCCTTCTTTTAGCTTTCCCATGAGTTCCCCAGCCTTCAAGACCTGACTGATTAAATAACCATTTCCAGTGTGTTTGGAAATGTATTCATCAGAGCTTACTCTGCAAGTGTCTTTGCAAGGAATTTAAACCTGGGATTTAAAAGTACTTCAGCACTCAGCTGCATTTTGAAAATAAGATCATTGTGTTTAGGTGACTAAAATAGGGTATTCTTTTACTTAAGCCAGATCCCTTTAGAAAGTCTGAGATAGGAAAGCATAAAGGGATCCTAGAAAGAGATGCCCCCTAAAACTAAATTAGCCTGTCGGGACATGGGACATTGCCCCAGACTGATGAATTTCAATAGATGCATCTCTTCTGTGCTCCTGGTTTCAATGAGCAGAGGCTACAAAAGTTGCAGACCTTTCCCCATCTTCTTCTGAATGACAGAAATACTTTTCTACCAAATCTGCTAAAATAGTTTTTACCGGAGTTACTTCAGATCCCTCTTGTTTCTGAGGAAAAGATCTTTTTCATTGTTTCAAAGTGATCTAATGCATCAAAAAGATTTGCAATGTCAAGAGAGAACTGTTTCTTAGGAAATAAATTTCTTCTGCATACGTCATTCATTTTCATCCTGAAGAAAGATAATTATTGCATGAATATAGCAAGAGGAGCACAGACTCCTTCCATGAATAACACACCAGACCTAGTATGCGCCGCCTGCGTTTGAAACATTTCAGTGAATAATTTCTCTTAGAGGGTCTTTTGTGAAAACTTGTGCAGCGAATCTTCCCTGAAGATCTTCCTTCGTTCGGTTTATCATACTTCAGATAAAACAACAACAACAACAGAGTGCATTATTAGTCAAACATCACTAATTGCTAAAGTAAAATCATGCAGGAAATTATTTTTAAACAGTTGTGCTAGCCGACAAACTTCATGGACTTTGTTGTGTTTCACTTGCCCTATCCCGAACCCCTCCTCCACAAACTGTCCTGTGGTATGTGTTTCTCTGAGGCTAAAATGCACCTTTCATTTAAGAAAACAAATATTCATTCCTGATATTTGCCCCCAGATATTTGCCAAGCCTCTTAAAGAATCAAATAGTGCCTTTTGCTTTTTCTGGGTTTTGCAAATAGTAGGCATTTGTCATGCCTTATAACCTTCCACCTCCCCTGAACTGTCATACTGGAAAAGAAAACATGTTAAAAGATGCATCTGTGCAAATTAACTTTAAAACAACTTCTAAGCACACTTATAAAAATGGAAAATATATTTCTCTGTAAAGAAAACCTGCAAGTTAGCTAATCAGACTTTAGCCTCAGGGGTTACAGAGGTGTCACTAAGGGCTGTTGGTGTTGCACACATAAAGCCAGCCTGCAAAAAAAGCAGAAACTGAAGCCATAAACCATAGTGTGACTCCTCCTTGCCCAGCAGCATGTTTAAGGTTATTTATTTGTATGTGCTCCAGTGTAGCACAGAAATACCCAGCTAGGTTTAAATATGCCAATTCAGGCATCTGAATCATCGAAGGCTCAACAGCGCTGTGCCTGGCAAACTCTGGTTTACACAGGTAGCAGGGAGGCAGGCAAGGACATTTTAACAGCTCCAGACCCTTGCTTTTCTATCCCTCTTATTGTTTTTTGAAAGAGATGTTAGTAAAACTAGGTGGTGATGTCTTCCCCATGCATCAGAGAACTGGGACAAAGAAAAAAAGCGTCTGAATTTCAGGGGCAACAGGTTTTAGCCCTGCTTTTCCACATCTGAAGATGGGTGCTGATTTTTGATTTTTGGGTTGTATTGCCGAAACAGATCAAGGCCCAACTTCTAACTGAGGGTAGAGACTCTGGTTTCATTGTTCACGGAGGGAGTTTCTTCACTTCAATTTATGCAGCTCAGGGTTAGGCTTCCAGCTCTTGGCTTGCTGAAGAAGTGCCTTTTACAAGTCAGCATAGAGAACCTGGTACTTCTGGGTGGTTCATTCCCAGTGTCTAATGCAGGGAGAGGTAAACCCCCATCTGAAGCTGGTGAGAAAATGAGCACAGAGTGATTATTTCAGACCTAAATAACTAACTTCCCACAGGCCCTGTTCCACTCAGCCACATTACAGGGGAACCCAGTGACCATTGCTGCCTGCATGGAGAACCTGTCCCCCAAGTTCTGGAGGGCTGAGCTCTTGGGTTTGGCCATTGCATTACCAGGAAAAAGTCTCTAGAAAAGCTGTTTCTGCCTTGCCTCTAGTATTTGCTGTCTTTTCTTGACTGAAAGGACCATGGTTTCCATGATACCAGATAGCTTTTTCTGGTCTTTCACAGCACATTCCCAGCCTCTCACCTGGCTACCTTGCATAAATGTTTATTCCACTTGCCATCTCTCTGCTTCCATGCAAGTTAATTACCAAGGTGGAAAACCAGGAATGAAGCGGGTGTCAGAGTCCCGTGAGGATCCTGCTCAGACCAGAGCAGCTTCTGGGGCTAAGCCAGGACATGGCACGACCTCTCCTACTGTCTTGGGCTCTCTTTCCAGTGTCCGCTGGAATGACAGACACCCTCAGTGTCCAGGGCATTCTCAGCAGCCAGACACCTGGAAAGGGAGTAAAAAAGGACAGGACACTTGTGTTCCCAGTCAGCAAGGGGCATTTGAGAGGCCCACAGCTACCTGTGCTCCATTGTGCTCTCAGGCTGATCCAGAGGTAAAAGAGTGGGGTGCACTTAAAAATCCTGACTGATAAGACTATGAACAGAGCAGGTAAGCCAAATTCCAAAGATCCTGTGCCACAGACAATCATTTTGCAGAGCAAACAGCTTTCCTTTTAAAAGCAGGCAACATAACAGCAGGCTGTGTCACTTCAAGGAAAGAAAAGGCTGGCCCGCCATGACAGAAATTGGAAGGTTTTGAGAAGGAATGGAAACAGAAGAATATTTGAGACTCCAAGATGGGCTGGGATTGTAAAATTAAAGCGCCACTCTTTGCCTTGCATGCTCACCCAGCAGACATGCCCACGGCACATTTTGGCTGGGACTTACCTTTCCTTTGCAGTGAAACAAGACTCTGCTCCCTAACTGAACAAAATACTTTTAACAGAAAAAAAGACAAATTAGTGAAAGGTCTTCATCTTCCCCTCATCCCTCAATTTTCCCATCTGACCATGTTTTCTAAATGTTTAGAAGCATTAAACAGTAGATGTCAGGGATCAAGCTTTTCATATGTTTATACTGGAGGCAAATCCCAGCACTTCCAAATACAATGTCCAAATTCAGGCTTTGGGCATAAAGAACCTGACTGTTAATTGAAGCTTTCCCCTTGTTTAAAGGCCTGTATGACTTTAAATACACCATTTCAACATATATTATTCTATCAAACAAAATCAGAAGACTGTTGTGATCTTTAAAGAGAAGACGCTCCAAAAAGAGAAAACCCTGGTCTCGCTGTTGTGGTTTATACTTTTAAGGAATTTCATACAAAATTTCTGTGTTTTGTTTTAGTTTGGGTTTTTTCTGGTTTCCTTGCAGATGAACTAATATATTCAAGATGTATGTTTATTCGTATTTGAAGACCTTTAATGGCTGACAGATGAAATTGGTTCCCTGATAAAACATGTAATATTCAGAAGCTGACTCACTTGTAGACAACATAAAAGGAAACCAACAAGGCCTCTTCCAGTCCTTATGAGTTACCAGAATTCATCTGGACTAATTGGGCTAATGATAAGTTACATCAAGTTTTGCAATTTTGATCTAAGCACAAAAAACAAAGTAGTGACATCTGATCTACATCTAACTTTCCTTACTTATTTATTGCCAGCAGTGAAAAAGATTCACACATCAAATTTGCTCTTACACTAAAAATTTGACCACAGGCTGCATAAACATACATTTTAATGTGCTGCACACTTCACATCAATACCACCTGTTTTCATGCTATTTGCCAAAATTCTTAAGGCTGAACCATTATTCAGTGGCTACTGCATTTAAATGTTCATATAGCCCTCAGGGCTCTTTATGTATCTCCGTTATATTTATATATTAGCCTGAATCATTAGGAGCCTCTTGTCCCACACATTTAGGAGCAATTTTTTCTTCCATGATGAGTTTAATTATCTCAAGATCTCTCAGTCATGACGCAGTTTGATGTGACTGAGCATAGACGTGTGTTGCTAGTCCAAGTCAATGGCAGTACCTTTCATTAAACCAATGGTCCACAGTTTTCAAAGGTCTGTGTCACCTGACTAGGATTCAGTGGTAAACCTTCCAAAAGATCACACTTCACAAATCCGGAAGAGCATGCTATTTGTAACATCTACAGCTATACCAGGAACCTAGATATTGAGCACATACATTTACATTCTTCTTTATGACTAAATCATACAGATTGTTATGATTACTTAAAACAGTTTAAGTACACTAGAAACCACAAAGGCATATGTCTATCACCTTTTCAAAAGAACTGCAAGAAGAGTTTTGTTTTAGAATAAAATTCATAGCAATCAGATGACTCAGAATAAACTGGGAGTTGTTATTATTATTAGCTCGTAAAATATCTTAATAGCATGAATGTAATAAATGTGTATTAATTGAATTGTATTTATTGTGGTTTTTCAACAAGTCACCACCTGGCAATTTCTCACACCACCTAACATGCAGATACAGGCAGAAGCAGCACACAAATCTGGTTGCCTTCTGATGGAATATTGTTGCTGTAAAGTTGGTAAAAAGGTAAATTATTGAGAAAGACAAATCCTCCTTCTGTTATGCATGCCTGTATGAATTGTGTCTAGACCAAGAAGCCTTAAATCATGCCTGGAAATTCCAGGCATCACCACAGAATTGGAAATAATATTACTGACTTGGATAATCAGTAATAGACACACCAATGGCCTGATAAACGATACAGTTTATAAGAGGGAAGAAAGTTTACCTGAAAAAGAGGTGGTAATGCATTTTTTCTTTCTGTATCCACTATTAAAACTAAGTCCTACCTCTGAGAGAGGCGCTTCCTACATTTCTGTGAGGAAAATGTCTCTTCCACTGAGAGACCCCAAACTTCAACACTTATCATCCGTTCCCTCTAAAAAGATTATATTACTGACAGGGAACAAATTAATTTCCCATAGATCATTCCAATCAAGTCCCCTGTTTTCTAATCTTTTGCTAAGCTGCCACATGAAGTTGTTTGTTCATGGTAACCCACGTGTAAGTAGTACACTAACAACACTGAGACCTATGAAGCAGAGATGTGAGCAACAGCCTACAGGAATGAAATGAAGAGGCGTGCTCGCTTCCTGCCATCTTGTAAGGCCATGTGTTAAAAAGAAATTAGAAAAGGCATATGGCATCACTGCTGACATGCAAGTCATGATGATGCAGAATAGGAGAAAAGACCAAGTTCCACAAACCCCATAAGCCCCTTGCTCACTGCACAGCAGCACTCGAAACACACTGCTCCCCCTCACGGTACCCGAGAAAGAAAGAAACTGGAGATGATCTGCGTCTGAGCCTTCCAAACAGACGCAATGCTAGGCACTATGGCAAGCACTGCTTCAAGGTCAAAGAACATTTGCTCTGTGCTCCACCCCAAGTGAGGACAGACTGTTTTTCTTCAGTCCAGCTCACTCAGCCTTAAGAAGAGGGTTAAGGTCTTAGTTTTAAATAAGTTATTTACATGAATGAGTTATTTACAATAATGCGTGGGTCAGGTTCAACGAGAGGTATTAGAATAAGCAGTACAAGACTGCCACAAGATTGAATAAATCCAAATATCACCATATTTTCTGGGAAGAAAATAAACACCACCCAAGAGAAAAAGTGGTCAGAAATCAGAGACGTGTCTGACCTGAGTTGTACATACCATGATGTTGTTGCTCAGGTCGACATTCCCACTGAATCACTGGCCAGAACAACACCACTGCTGAGTTCAGTCACCGAACTGCAAACCCAGTTGTTAAATACTGGGAACTCAAACAATAATCTTTCTAATGTACTGAGTTAGTTTTGTTCCCACCCAACTTTCCTATCTTCCCTCTCACTTTATTATTTAAGGATCTATTACCATGGGTTTGTACAGCAATTTAATCATACAAGGCCTGATCTTGTGAGGTGCTGAATACCTTCAGCTAACACATCACCAGAGGAATGTTTTGTCTTTGGCTACATTTTCAGCCTGGCTGTTTCCCGTGTCTTTTCCACATGTAGTGGTGCTACATGATCTATTTAAAAGGAACCTTCACTGTTCTTTGTATTTCTGATACACAGAATTATAAAAGTAACTGATTTAGTAAAATAACTATTTTAGTAAGCTAATTAAGTATGTTTGTAAGTTTAAAAGCAGAGGATAATTCCACAGACTTGAAGGGAACCGTTCGTATGCTTAATGTTATTAATCAAATTGAATTCCAGCCAAAAAGACCTCTTTATTTTATTCCCTGTTTATGTCTTACAGGTCCCAAGTATGTGGCTAGCACTAAGGATTCACAAAGCTGCAAGGGAGCCTGTGATATCCATTATGTTACACAGCCCATGCACAGAAAAATAATCACTGAAACCATATAAACAAATCGTCATCTTATACCAGTAAGGCACTTCACAAGGGTTTTCCAAAACACTACAAAAGACAGATCAATTAAATTATAGCATGTTGTCTGTGTAGACAACACATTATGTAATAAATATATTACATGTATTCATTAGGCAAATACATGTAATGAAGATCAGGTCCTTGTCCAAAAGAACTTATACCCTAAAACACAACTACCTTAGGGAGAACCACTTAAGCTCTTTAGCAGCTTTGTCCATTTTAAATTCTTCGAGAACAGAGGTAACTGGTCAATCCATTAGGTCTATAAATAACAAAAAACTATACACACATAAGGTTCTGAATCTATTTGAATAAAGAGATGTCTCATTTCCCCAATTGTAACACTTCCCTTATAAAGCTGCCAAATTTCATTAACTTTGTATTTTGAGTCAAACCTAAAAAGAAGGTGCCAGCCACTCAGTAAGAATTGCCAATTTTGGTCAAACAAAAAAATGGGACTGCAAGCCAGATTTTTCCAGAGATTAATG
This sequence comes from Psittacus erithacus, assembly GCA_009867235.2. NCBI lineage: Eukaryota > Metazoa > Chordata > Aves > Psittaciformes > Psittacidae > Psittacus > Psittacus erithacus. The sequence continues at coordinate 11,793 of WYDI02037904.1, read as the reverse complement.
AAAAGAATGATCCTTATGAAACACCACCAGTGAGCTAAGAATTTTCACTGGCAGAGCTGATAGCCTTTTCACAGAATAGTTAGGCTTGGAAAGGACCTTAAGATCATCCAGTTCTAAATCCCTCTGCCATGGGCAGGGATGCCTCACACTAAACCATGTCACCCACGGCTCCATCCAACCTGGCCTTGAACACTGCCAGAAATTGAGCATTTAGCACTTCTTCGGGAAACCCATTCCAGTGCCTCACCCCCCTCACAGTAAAGAATTTCTTCCTTATATCTAACTTGAACTTTCCCAAGTTTAAATCCATTACTCCTTGTCCTATCACTACAGTCCCTAATGAAGAGTCCCTCTCCAGCATCCTTGTAGGAAACATTACAGAGTTGCACTGCCAGAGAGAAGGGAAGACGACAACTGTCTGCAACAGGAGGGGGAAGAGGAAGCCCTGAGCAGGGAAAAAGTAATTTCTCCGGCAAATATGGCTGAAGTGTACTCATGTCCTTGCCCATCAGTCCCTTTAACGTATAACTCATCCATGTGGTTTTCATCTGAAGGTAGAGCAAACACCTCTTGCTCTCCCCTCACCTGTAGCTTTTGAGCACGTAGATCCATCAGTAGAAGTTAGTCACAAGTGTATCATTCTTCATGCATCTTTTCATAGAGAAAAAATGACAGTAGCTGCCCACGTTAGGAGTAAGGCACCATTGCTCTAAGCAGATTTCAAGCAGGCAAGGGGCTGTGCCATGGGCTTTGCAAGCTACCATTGCCTTAAAGTTGCTCTTCAAGTTTCTTGGTGAAGAATTCGGCATCCTTCAGGAAGAAAGTAAGTACAGTCAATCACATTTGCCAATAGTCAGTCAAAGGATAAGCTATTAAATTCAAGCTACTGCATTTATCTGACTGGAGCCTGTCCTTATATTCCCCCTTAGGCATGCCTCCAAAAGGTGTCCCACTGACTGAGAGAGCCTTCTTTTGTGCATAAGGGTATCATACGAGGAAAAAACTTTACAAGGCTTTACCAAAAGGTGTAAAATTATTAGCTGGAATGCGTGTTAAACAGTATGAATGCCAACAACAGTGTTTGACCCTCTTTCATACACATATCTCTCTATGAGAACATGAAGGATCAGAAACAATCATTATTAACATCAGTACTGGCAGGTTTTCTGTATATTAGTGTGTTCTGGCCTCAGGCACAGCGAGGTGTCAAGCTAAATTTTTAACTAAAATAATTTTATTGTGTTTTTCTAGCTGTTTGAAACAGTAAATGCCCATATAAGTAGCATAGCAGTGTTTAATTAGTAACTAATTACAATGTTTGAAATTTGACAAAAAAAAAAATACTTCATAGAACAAATCTTCCAAATGAATTTCTAAAGTGGATGTTAATTTTCCTGGCTACAGTTAAGAAAGCAAAATTTAACATTTACCAAAGTCACCGGCAAAATACAGCTGAGCACAGAATCAAATTTTCCATGAATATTTGCTATAAGTGACTGACAATTTATATTATTAACATATGCCGCATTTAAACATCAGAAAAAGTAAACCTCATAAAGAAACAACATAGAAAATAATATATAATTTCCAGTGGGAAGAATTTGAGAATTTTCAGATGAAAGCAGTCTGTACGCAGGGTGAGCAGATCATGTAAGTATGATTCGAATGTTTGCAACAGAGTGGTTGGGCAGAACTAAATAGAACAGTTAGCAATGCTTGAAACTAAAGCAATAAACAAATCAATGTTTATGAATTGTACAAAGCTAAAAAATAATAAAATGAAACCTAAAGAGCAGGCAGGAAATAATTTAATGCACTTTGAAAATGCAGGCAGACAATGAAATTTTATTACCTGCAGTGAGTCTTACGAAGAAGTGCACAAAAGTGCCTATTTTCTCTAAACAATATCTATTTAGATTGAAACTTTACTTTCAACATAACAGATAATCACAGTGGAGCTCTACATTACAGTGTCCTAAGTTCAAATGGTGAGGTCAGGACTACAAGATTCACCTTTAGGAGAATTTTATTTTGATTGTGCACAAACATTCAACATTTCCATCATAAAGAGGAAATCTTTTAATTTAATGTTGACCGAATCCTCCTAAGTCTCTTCCATCCAGTCCTCCATTTAGAAATAAAGGTATTTAACATTTATTACAGCCAGAGGAGAAGCTGGCATGCTACATTAGTATGAAGTGGGATAACTGTGCACAATTTATCTAGCTTTTTTCTTCATGCAAAAGGCTCAAAATGTGTTCAGACTATGACCTATTGTTGGAATCCAACAGAACTGTGTGGAGGGAGAAATGTCAAATATTCTTCTAACAATCATACATCACTGTTGTTTCAAACCATGCTCCAAGGAAAACAGCAGCATTTGAGAGCAATGCATAGCTGAGTACCTAAACTTTAACTATCAGTCTTTTTAATTTAATCTGTTTAGGCACATTTTAGTCTAGATAACTTACTCCAGTAGCTTTATTCTTTTCAATATACTATTAAGAACACAGAAGGCTATAAATCTTATGAGCCTTTCTTTGTTGACTCTATGAAGAAGTTTTGGAGGATAATAAGCATTTAAAAACTCTACTATGCTGGGAAATGTATTTTTCTCATAAGACATATTCCACAGGGTACTTTTTATTCTCCCTCAGTGACATCTGGGTTTATACATATGAGCCAGTTCTATGCAAGGTGAAACCATGATTTGAATTGGGCTAAATACTATGTACATACTCATCCACTGGAACCGAATGCTTATTTAGAAAAAAAGATATCTTTATCTTTCTTTGAAGGCTGGAGGGACGACGGGAGCACTAACATTGGTAAGGAGAGCGGGGCTTGCAGACAGCTGTTGGCCTGAGAAAACCAAATCAATAAAACTAGTTTATAAAGTTTTGATGCTTGGTGCCATTTCCTACAATGACAACAATGACACACAAAAAAACCCTGTTCTTTTCTAGGAAGGTAATGGAAACTGTGGAGGTACACTAGAGTGAAAAAAAAAAGCCTGCTTTGTGCTAGGGCTGGCCAATGATGTGACATTTGTACAGATGAAACTGGGAACTGGGAAGAAAATTAGGTTTATATCTTTTACACTGACCTGGAAATCAGTTTCTTACTGTTTACATATTCTGCATTAATCTTTTAACCTCAAAGAAAAGTTTCCAAATACGTATATTGGAAAACCAACTGCCTAATCCCCCTGTGAGTGAAGCCAATTTAAATGTTGCTTGAACAAAGATAAAACCCTGGAGGTTTTGTCTGTGTTGGTTTCATGGCCTGATCCAAAGCTAATTGCAGCCACTGGAAACAGCACCACTGCATTGCTCCAGGCTGCAATCTGCGCTACGGTCCTAGTTGTTTTGTCATCCAACACCTCCTTTGCTGGAAGAAAGTGGACAGAAGCTTGGGTAGTAGGACAATCACCACCATTTTTCCGGGAAACAAGAAGGCTCCTCCTGAAGGAGGAGCAAGAATTTAAGGAAAGCTTCACAAACGCATAGGTTCTGTGAATCACTAGCTGAAGGTGTGCCAAGCCTGGGAGAGCAGCTTCTAACATAAGCACAGGTAAATGATGTCCATGACTTCCTTTATTTGTCTTTCCAATATTTTTCACAGCATTGGTGCTGTTACAAGGGAACACTTTTTAACCTGTGAGCTGAAAGCTTTTAGGAGCAGTCATTAAAGAACAGGAGAAAAAGAAAAAAGACTAAAGTTAGTGTCACTGTCACCTCTTATTTTCATTTTCAGAGTCGATCCTAAGCTTAGCAGTGTTACTGATAACCATGCAAATAAACCCAGGACTGTTTAATATGCCACTGAAGTGGTAGAATTTGAATTCCTGTGTAAAACCTCTGAGATTCTGGTAAGATTTAGGGCTTCTCCAAAAGGTACAAGCTCATGAAAATTCTTGCAATTTCTGTCCACAGTTAAATGAACTGCACAATAATAAGAGAAGGCAGAACTTGGGGATACATTTCATCCTATGAAAACAAGGAATGAGCTGCAATTTTTTGCACTGGATGAACGTACATCTGGTTTTTTGCCCCTCACTTACCATAGACTGCACATTTGAACCCTTGTTAGCAAGAAATTTAACTCAAGAACTCTTTTAAGAGGCACTTCTGGATTGTGCTGTGTGATGAATATTTTACAGCTTATTACCAAAAAATAACCTAGAGCTCATACAGAACTGAGTTGCATATGCACATGTAGCACCAATAAAGCAATTTCTGATTTGAGATGAGTGCAACTTGTTAATTATTTATAAAATCCTTTATGGTGCTCAAGTGTTTCTTATATGTAAGTACTCATAGGCATGCATAAACCTATATATTGATAACATTTAAAAGGCAAACCCTGTCCTTAGCCGTACCTTATATGTAGGTTCAAAGGAGTTGTGCTCTGAAAGAAGAGATCATCATGTGGGTCGTGCGAAAGCTGGCTTGTCAAAGGTAAAGGCCATTCTTTCTGTGAAAGCTAAACACTGGTCCAGAAAGATTCTCGACTGCATGTTTAACGTAAGTCCTTGAATAGACTCACTGGCTTTAAATTAGGTATATCCTCAGGAATGTTGCTGGGTTGAAATGAAAGGTTAAAAAGAATTTTTAAATTTACTTTCCTTTGTTCATATATTAACAGATAAACTGATTGTAAGATCATACAATATTAATTGCAAAGTACATTTATTCGTACTAACTGTCAGCACAGTGCTGTATACCAGAACAATGGATGTCAGGTATCTCAAAAAATTACTCAAAGAAACAGAATAACATGTAGGAGAAAAATGCAAAAGTGATTGGGATTTGCAGGTCTTAAAAGATAGAAAGGCAACCAAAATAGTGCCCCTAACCAACTACTCACAGCTGGGGCTACTCAGCACCTATTCTTCCTGGGGCAGAACCAGACGCTGCTCAGCACTCAAAACTATTTTGAACCTGGGCTGCACCCTTCAAACTTCACGTTTCCTCTGTAGGTGAGTTCAAGAATATTTTCAACAGTGGCAAGAGCCTGTGCTTTAGAAGATGCTGTAAATTATTTTGGTTACGCTCACCTCCCAGTTCAGACCACTCTACTCTCACTTTCTTAGTAAACAGGCAACACAGGAAGCCTGCTCAAACTGATCTTTTCCTTTGCAAACTCTAATACCCTACTTCAAAACCTCGGGAAGGTGTTTTCAAAACCTTTCAGCTGTTCAGGAACCCGGACTAACCCAGCGAAATCTACTGACCTCACATATGGAACATAACCAAGTAGGATCTAATGTGTATATCCTCTTTGAACTTCCTCTTACAAATTTCAGACTCAAGAAAAGGGCTGAAAAGGAAAAGCATTCTTTTGTATAAACATTAAGCTTTACAATACCATTCACTTTCCGTTCTCAAACTGCAGCCCACACACACACGCACTTTGTTATGGTTTTAAATTGACTGCAATAATAACACCTTCCCCACTTCTAAATTGTAAAAGGCAAAGTATATCCAGGACCATAATGTTTGAGGTTGTTTTAAGCCACTTAGGAAGTCTGCAGAAACTGGACTCCCACAACTGCTTTGCATTGAAAGGAGAATAGGTTCCCAAAAGGAACAAGAGGTTTTTGTTTTGGGTTGTTTAAGATGCAGAACAAAGGAAACTCTTTGACAACAAACAAGCCTTAAGAGACCTTAGAAACAACCAGGGTAGAAAAAAAAAAAAGTGGAAAGGGGAAAAAAAAAAAAAAAAGAAATCTTTCTCTTACAGGATATGAAAGAAACGAATTTCACTGCATTCCTCAAGCTTCCTTCAAATTTTTTTCCCAGGCATTACCTGACATGTTCCCAAAGCCACAAAAGGCTTCAGCCTAAAAGATGAGTGCATTCAGTCCCTGCCCTACTGTATCTCTTAGGAAGTGTCCAGAGCACTGCACACTCTCCCAGAGTTCAGTTTCCTGGTTACTGGTGTCCTGCTAACTCTCAGCAGACAGTTTTATTTCCATAATGCACAGCTTTCTCCTCTTAAGTGTGATATCTTTTGCTGAATGCACCCTTTTCCAAACAAGGAAAGGACTTTTCTTAACCCGGAAAGATCAAGCTTTCATTATTTTTTTGTTCCTTTCACTGAGAGACCAGCTGGTTGTCCTGATATTTCTCTTCATCATATTTCCAGTCTTTTGTAAAAGCTTTTTGCAGCTCTCTTGTCTCTGGGGTTAATCCTACATGGCTGAAATGAGCCAGAGTTTTGCTATTGAACTGCATGGGAGCAAAGTAAGCTTGTCAAAGCCCAATTCAGTCTCCTTACTGAGCAGATAATGCATGCAATCTTCATATTAGCTGGTTATGTTTACAGCATACATTCTGTTTTCTGATAAGCAAATAGCAATGAAATGCTGGTAAACACAACAAAAAAAATGAATCTGTATAGGCTTTTCAAACACTTGTCTTTTTTGTCAAACACTGACAAAAACACATAATTTAAAATTGGGAACTTTATAAAGCTATTCTTGACTTCCATCTCCAGAAGAGTATTTCAGGCAAGTGAAGAAATCTGCCGTTCCCTTTTGAAGTGTGTTTGAACAGACAGAAAGCTTTTGTCCACAAATGCATCTACCGTAATGCAAAATTCACCACTTCATCACCTCTCTTTTTTTATAGGAACTAAAAAAATGCTTATTAAGAATAGGTAGAAGTAAGGTGAGTGACTGTCATCTAAATGCACATGAAACATGGAGGGAGCCATTTCCCCTAAGACGTTCCCCACATCATGTACACATAGCCAGAACAGATGTATAAGCTCAGTTCCTCAGGTGATGGAATTATTAGCATGGCTCTGCACTTCTCAAAATAGCCAGTGTTCTTCTTGATCTCCTTACTTCCTCTCAGAAAGCCACGTGATTGTGCACAGATGTGTCATTTTTATCAAGGCAAATACATGCTGCTTGCCAACCTCACCAACTGCATAGTAATTTTAGGGTCATCTGATCATATCAACAAGTATGAAACAGTAACCTCACTCCGTAGTCTAGTTGTCATCTAGCTGGTGGGTTTGTATGATTCCACATAATCATTTGCACTGGCTCCTGTCAAAGACTTGCTAATAATCAGATGCTTCAAATTGTAGTTCCTGTTCTGTGATAGAACAGGAACTTCGTGGGTACAAGAAATGTAAGGCTGGCCACGTTCATGCTGTCAGTGAGACAAAATCTCTTTAATATCATGGAAATATTGGGAAATCTACTAGTTTCAAAAATGATTGGTAACTTGTGCCCAGCCAGAGGCCAGAAGTCCCACAGAGACCTGCTTCTTGGGACACTGTAGTCCTCTGGTCAGCATCCCAAAGCACAGCTTTGGTGTAGCACAACATATAGTTCCAGCTAGTGCTTGAACTCCCCAAAGACACAGTTCCCTAGCTCTTCCCTTGCTATCATCATAGTACAAGAGTTTAAATATTAAAGCAAACAGTCTGTGAACTAACTTGTTAAACCAAATTACTTCCTCAGGTGTCCTGCACCACCTGGACCTGCAAACAGTAGCAGATGGCAAAGATCTGGGACTCAAACCGCTCCTGGTCTGTGGTGGCTGCAACTCAGCCTGTACTCTTAGGCAGGTAAAGCAACTTACTGGCTGCTCACTTTCCCCTGCCCTAGTGATACAGACTGGGCAGAGGAGGTTCCCAGAACCCAGACTCACACTTTCATTTTGCCGTCTCTGTGCCTCCCTGTATTCAATGGTCTCCAGGACTGTTGACAGAAGGTTTTAATGCTCTTAAAGTTCATATGCTGTCAAAGAAAGTATCCACAGTTAAATCCCATAGTTCAAAATGTACTTCCCGCATGGATATAAGAGGAAAGAGAGGAGACATTATTTCACTGTTTTCACTAAAATCCCACATTATGTGGCAGGGCTGTAGCCGTCTGATGCACAGCCCTTCTACCCTCCCCATCATGTGAAGACCCTGTCTGAATATGATGTTTTTCATCATGTTTGTCTTTCACTTCTTGGCAATTACAATGCAGCAACCTTTAAATAAAGTCTCATTTCATATTGACAGCTCCTTTTTAGAGTAACAATAGGGAATGGGAGCACATGACCTCTGCTGCTCTGCCATAATGGCTTTATTTATTTCTGAGCAGTTACTGATGGTAATTGTCAGTTACAATACACATCTTGTCAGCATCTTTTTTTAGTCTCATTATGTACAAAATTTAACTCTAAAGTGTTTCACTGTGTTCAGTAAAATTTTGCAAAACCTTCTTCTGTGGCTAGGGGGAATAACTCTGTTTTCTCAGGGACAAGTCTGCCAGATTTTTTCTGACAATGGCCATAAGCCTCTTCAAACAGCATGAATCTCTTATAAAAAGTTGTTTTGCATCAGTGGGCAACCCCCAAATTTTCCTTGCAGTGATTCAATTAAATAACCATCCTGGGAGTGATTTGAACAGTGGCAAGGACATGAAAATAAAGTCATCATTATTTCTTTAATGTTTCAATTTATCAAGTTTTCAACTTTCATGTGGAAAAGAGTTTTCATGCTGACCTGTGATGGTATGCAGGATCAGCCCACTCTGACTTTCACCCAGGAGCCAGGGAGGAGCATTCATTTTTCACAGTCTATGGTCCAGCAGCTTAGCAGTGACTGCACCATAGACTTGTTTGCCTTTGTTCGACAGTCACTGTCCTGATCTCAGTAGCCCACAAAAACAAGTAGCAGCTCTGAGTGTAGTCTCAGCAGGAGGAGCTGTCAGGCTTTACCCTACAGAGTCCATTAGAGCTGAAATATGCTTGACCTCCACTGCTTCATTTGTTGTGTGGGTGAACTCAGCATTTCACTTCCAGCACTATCAAACTTGGAATTTTGACAAGCATTTGCCTGCAATACTAAGGCAAGATCCTGTTGATTTTAGCAATTTTCCAGTCTTGTTTGTTTTGGCATCATGAAGAAGTCCTACCAACAGTGGTGATCTGATACCATCTCTGAAACATCCCTCATTATCAGAGAACACTGTGGTCAGGGAATAGCAATCGTGCAAAGGAAAGCACTTTCTCTCCCTGCCTCCATTCCAGTTCCTGCAATAATTTTCATGCCAAAGGTAACAAGAGGATGCATACATTGAAATGCATCAGCATTAGCTCATAGGGTTCTCATACCATCAGCAAACTATACACCTTTTGTAAAGAAACACCTTCCTAAATGATGATAGCAGGAGTTAAACTGTGCTTCCATGACCCGAAAATTATATTTCTTTCATTCACACTTCAAGGTGTGAAAAACGCACTTGACCTGAATGCTCACAGAATCTACTTGATGGAGAGTCATGGGTTAGCTCTCACGTGAAAGCACTGTATGGAAGAACATTCTGCTAACAAAGACTGATCACCAGCTGACTGCGTCCATGCTTACCAAGCTCTATTCCAGTAACAAAACCTACATTTCTGCTATGGTTTTACTCATCTAAGACTAGCAAAACACATGCTTGTTGAACAAGAAATGTAATTCATATGCAGAGGAGACTGAGGAGCACAAGGGGCTGGTCCCAACATTATTGGAGTCAGTAGGAAAATTTCTTCTAAACATTTCAGGCCTGCTGTGACAGGCTGCAGATGAAGACAATGTGGTAGATGAGACACGACTTCTCCCTTAATCTGCTAAGCCTTTGCTGCTAACAAACATTAGTGCAACAGCAACCATCTGTATTCTTAGTCCTCAAACTGAATTGTCATGACTGACTGCCAAAAAAGGCATGTTGTAATCCACTGGCTGAGTGATTTTTTGACACACAGTAAAATGTCCAATGACATTTTTCTCTGCAATTAAAATATATTTATGCTATGTCTGTATCACTACATAAAAAAAGGGTTAGGGATTGAGCTTGTGTGATGGACTGCTGATCACCAGGCTAACACACTGTCAACACATCTCAGCCCAGGCCAAATGCCACCTCCCAGAGAACTGTATGAGTAAAACTGCACATTATGTGGCTCTCTTCCCCAGACAAAGTCCCCCTGTGTTCTCCTGTAGGACTCCACACCTCAAGCACCCTGGATGCCCTTGTGCCCTGGATGCCCACAATACACGCCTGTGGTTTCACGCAATGGGGCTATTCCACCATTGCCCATGACATCATAGTCCTCACTTGGACATGTAAGGGGAAAACAGGCAAAATAATAACTATGCTCAAGGGTAGAGGCACCCTATGTGGGACCCAGAAAGATACAGAGGCAGGAAACATATGGATAAAACGTGTCTGTAATAATTTCAGGGACAGAGCACAGATGATCATCCTGTCTTATTCAGCAAATTAAACATAACACAAATCTTCTATCTATGGGACCTGGAGAAATTAAAGTTACAAAAAATGTACAAACCGTCTGCATTTTTTCTGTTAATCTTGTTCTTTCTAATTTCAGTTCTCTTTTGTTAATACACATTTATAGAACACTTTCAAGAGAATCCTGCTTGCCTCAACTGCCATATTTGCTATGATGTTCATTAGTGTTTGCTGCAGAAAACAAAAAAAATCTATTTCTTCCTGTGTTTTGTCTCTGTTCTATTTTTTCATTCCCCCTTTTTTATTTTCTTTTAATAATAGAATATATACATTCAGCAGCTACTATTTGATGCAATATGACCTACTTTTTCTATGTTTTTAGCATATAGACTAAGAGCTGAAAATATAAGGCCAACACAGTTTTCAGTCAAGTGGAGCTGTGTATTCTGCCTTATTTGAGTACCAAATACAAAAAAGTTATTTAGCTTCTGCAGGAATTAGCCCCTATTCTCACCACAGCTTTGCAAATATTTTGAGTGGCTTTATACTGTGCTATGGCAGTGCATGTGTGCCAGCCTTCATGAGCCTGGACTTCTTGTTAAATCCTTGAGGATGAATGGGTAAAGACCCTGCGTCCTGCATAAAGAGTTTGTGCTCCATCAGTATGAGAAAAGGTGAATGCAAATTGCCTTATATGCGAAAGAAGAAAGGACAGGATGTCAGTTAATTAGCAGCAGACCCACTCAAAGCCTGCTTTCTGAGCTCAAGTGATTTCTAATTAGAAACATCCTCAGAAGATAAGTGCTCTGTATGTATTTCCCTGCATAGCACAACCTAAAACAGTTATTGTCAAAACACAGAACAAAGCTTGAATTCAAGCAGGTTTTGGGATGAATAACTGTCAGGGGAAATCAGAGAAAAAAAGCATTAGTGGCTGTAAAGGCCAAAGGGAGAAGTGAACTCCGGAGCTGGGAGCATTTGGAGGAAGAGAAGCCTCATTATATAGTCATGACCTCGAACCATGTCTGAGAATTTCTTGCTTCCAAACTTGAACTAACTTCCTGTTTGCTGGTGAAGAGTGTTAGAGAAAAAGAATAAACACTTAATTAAACAACAGCATTTCCTTCCTCTTCCCCCTTTCTGGTATTTCTGGACTTGAACTGTTATTTCTTTGGGTCCTTCTTGCTGAGCCAACAGGTAGCAAAGTTAAGATAAAAAAAGATAAAAGTAGTTCCTTCCATCTCAGCTTCTTTACAAATAATTCAAAAGCTTCACAATCTCTCACAAGACTGCATTAGACAACAGAATGGCAAAGAATTTTTATTTTCTTCTGCATAAATAAACATAGCTTGACATGCGAGAAAATGGTCAATGAGAAAATGAACATGAGCCTGCTTCAGTGTGCACTCACAGCACAGAAAGCCAACCACATCCTGGGCTGCATCAAAAGGAGCGTGACCAGCAGGGCAAAGGAGGTGATCCTGCCCCTCTACTCTGCTCTTGTGAGGCCTCACTTGGAGTATTGTGTGCAGTTCTGGTGTCCT
>WYDI02037894.1:30690-49584 GCA_009867235.2 Psittacus erithacus | reverse complement strand
TGAAAGTCAAAAACACAGCACTGCACCAGCTACTAAGAAGGAGAAAAATGACTGCTACTGCTGAACCCAGGACAGTCTTCTAAAGCATTTAGCCGTACAGTTAGGACTTTGTAACTGCATGGCATCTGGGCCTCAAGCATCCTTTCTGGCCAGACCCTAGAAGATGCTAGAAAGAGTTCCTGCAGTTCTCCATGCTGTTCCGGAGGGTTTAGCTGTATGGTGGAGTAGTGGGTCAATGTCCCAGTTCTAGTCAGAGGAAGGAGAGTTGATCTACATCCTGTTGGGAAGCCAGTGGTATTTGCTGTGTGTGCAATACCCTCTGTGAATGTGGAAAAGCTGTTTGAAACCTGACATTTCCAGAACCCAGAGTATTTGTTCATCTTCTATCTGAACAAAAACCATGACATTTCTGAAGTGATTTTGTGACTTTGTCAGTAGTTCTGTCATAAGCATTATGGAGAGAATGTCAGGGCTGGTTAGCTTTTGGTTAAAATCTTGTTCAATGCTGACAGAATGTGATAATGTGGTCTGTTTTTTCACATGACCAAATCTTAGTCCTCTGGTGGTGGACCACTGTTGAAATTGCAAGCTGGATCTTGCTAGTTGCAAGCTGGATATTGCTGCTTGCAGTGAGCAGATAACTATGCTTTTAGTCTCTGTCATCTCTGTGATGAGGCCCACTGTCACATCCATCTTTGTTGCAGGTGGCAGGATCTGACTGTTGAATACATTACATGGTTGGGGCTGGATGTTCCTGGTGCTGATGTGAGGTGGTGGTTGTCTCTTTGCTGCGATCCTCTTCCCTATCTCTGTCTCCTTTCTGCCCCTCTTGATGCAAACGCACCTGGTTATAGGTAGCCTTGTCATTTAAGAAGCTGAAATAAAAACACAGTTTCTGACCTTGATCAGAAACTGAATGTCTTGGGCAGCTTGCTTGTGGGAAATTTCTACTCCAAAAGTAAAAGTAAAATGCTGATTCCTAAATACTGGAATTGTTTTGTTGCCTGCTGTATGGTGGTGTGCTACCATGGCTAGCACAGCCACAACTGCAACCATTTAAATTGTGTAGCAAGTACAATGGAGCATCGTGTACTGAAGTTTTTGCGTACTGCTGCAGCAATGGAGGAGGAAGTATGAAATTATTCCTTATGCAGAGTAAATGGGTGGAAAATGGAGTAATAGTGCAGTTTTGAAAAAGAAAGTGCAGTACCTAACTGTTCCTTGCTCTTGCATTGGCAGGGTACATGACAGCCTCTCGATGTTGAATTAGTATCTGATATGAATACAAGCCAGAGCAGACTATAAACGTTGCTGATAATTATTTGCTAGGGCCAGTCTTCCATCTATTTTCCTTTGCCCTTTATGGTTTCCACAGGAATTTAGGCACAGTGCTTTAGTGCAATCTTGGATCATTTTTCATTAAAAACAAACACTAGCCCGCAAAAAAAGCCCCAGACAGGATATAGTTCTTCCTTGCCTCTGCTTTACTGGTTGCACGCACGGGTACATCCTTCCAATAAAGGAAGCACAGCTTTGACAGAGCAATTAATTTTACTGATTTCCTTTTCATTTTTTTGAAAGAGTATATTTATAAATGGGACTTGAAAGCATTGAAAGAATCTTCACTGGTTTTATAGAAGCAGGGAAGTATTTCAAAATAAAATAATGGGTCTTCTTCCTGGGAAGAAGACATTCAGAAACTTTGTGTTGCATATTATTTTAATACCAAAATTTACATGGTAAAGGAATTATGTCAGGTACTTTTTTACTGAGAAATAGCATATATAGTATAGCAAGGTAAGTATTTGCAAATATGTAAAGGAAAATTGCCATCCCCAAAACAAGAGGAGAGGAAACTTATCGCAGCATTCCCAGAGGTGAGCTCATGTGTGTGTAGCTGTGCTATAAACTGGATTTTTGATTTGTCACATCCTAGAGCGCTCTCTGTGTCTGTGTGTGTTTTTCTGTGCTGTCAGTTGCCATGATAGGGTTCTTTTTATAAAATCAAAGCAGAGCTGAAGACACCAAAAGAGCTATTACCTAGAGAGGCAATGCTGGCTGGAGGAATTAATGGATTGGCAAGACTTGGGAATAAGAATACTGATCTTCAGTCTGCAGGATGATCTCATTTATGTGGACCTCTCCTCTTGCCAGCAACTGTGCCTATTTTCTGTTTAGAGATCTCATTCTGTAGGGCAAAATCTGCTTTTCACTTGTGGACATTTCTCATGGGATGTTGTTCTCATGTCGGTTCCAGAAAAGATGCATCAATATCCCAGAAATACAGCTAGCAATTGTTGAAAACGTCCTGTTTAACACAGTGCCATGATAAAGTGACAGGTAATATACCCAAGTTTCCATTATTTGTGGACCAATTTGTCTTTCTTCTAATTAGTGGAAAAAAGAAGTAAGAACTTCAAAACAGAGACAAGAAAAACATCTGATTAAATTTCCTGGAGGGGGAAAGAAACACATGGCGTTGCCCAGAAAAGGACTTGGGGGTTATCTCTGAGCATTGATCATGTCGAGCCTTCCAGCCAGCTTTCCCATTCCCACTGGGTGTTGACAGACTTTTGTATTCAGCTCTTCTTCCAGCGGCCTGTTCCTAGCTCCCTGCTCCACTTTCATCCTCCCAAATGCAGAAGGAGCTGAGGACAAACAGGAGTCCATGCAGAACACCTCTCAATTGCTTGCAGAGCTGCTAAACCTCCCTCAAGAGTGGCAACTGGAGAATGATTTTTGGAGAAAAAGCTATAGTTCAAGAAAAGGCATCCCACAACATTGTGTCCATTTCCCTTTCTGTGACCCTGTGAATAACGTTTTAAGAGTTTCCTTCATGACACCAGAAATAATGATCATAGTTCCAGGCAAGAGTATTTTACTTGGTAAAGTGTCCTCCTTACAGCCATGAGTGTTGATGTATTGCATCTGGTCTGGAAATAAGGATGTAAATACAAGCCATATTTTTGCATGAGCAATGGTGTGTGTTATTGATGACTGTTTCAGAAAATGAAAAATCTGTTTATAATAAGAATCGTAATAGGTTTGTTATAGCTCTGATAGTCTAAGAATTTAAATGGTGAAGTTTGGGGAGAGGCAACAGCATCCATTACACCGTCTGACACACAGAGAGACACGTGTTTTGGAACATGTGAGTCCATCTTGAGGCCAGCTATAACAGCAGTCAGAAATCAGATCTGTTCTTAATTTTCTCTTTGTGACTCTGATTTTTAGCCTGGGCTGCTAATGGGTGGTTTTGTTTTGTTTTGTTTTCCCCCAGGAGGCTAATAAATGCACAGCAGCTATCTTGGTCTAAAATGCAAGGGAGGACAAGTTCTCAGCAGAATTTTACTAATGGATAGGGAGGCAGGGTCAGTGTTGTGCTCTTTTGTTGTGGTTCAGCTTTTGGTAAAACCACAAGGTTCTATTTAAGAGTGGATTTTAGAGCAGGAAAGTGAATGTTTGTTCATTATCTCAGGGCTGTGTGTGGGGAAAAAAAAAAACCAAATTCAAAGCAACCAAGTGACTGGTGATATGTCTCCCCATTCAGCAAATTGGGGCATTATGCAGTGGTTGTGTTTCAAAAGTGCCTGAAAGCTCGTCCTTTATTCAGGATCAGCCTTGACTGGGTGGACTTCTTATTCAAGGGAGGTGCTTAATTTACAGCTAGAAGACACTTTTATACCATATCATATTGTTCTTTTTCATTATTGTGGTGACTGCTCAGAGTATTTGTGTCATCAAGCTCCAATCGATACTCCCTGTTGGATATGTTAAAGAAGTCAAGACAAAAACATATTTTTGTGAATGCCTTGAGGCTGTGGCTATTATGGTTGTCACTAGCTTGAAGTTACAGTAAAACCAATGTGCCCTTGTTGGTATTATTAACGTTTGGACGCAGGGAAACAAGTGATGGGAAATGAGCTCAGTCTCTGTGCAGGCAGACTTTTAAAATAGGAGACGAAGAAGGATTTGTGGAAACAAAAAATAGGAAAGCAAATGTCAAAAGGTGAATATTTTCTCTTGTATTACCCCTTGCCATGGTTGAAATGTGAGCAGTGTTGTAGCAATAACCTCGACAGGTATTCTTCCAGACTTCCAAGACAATTTCACTTACCATGATCAAGACAGTGTCTCTAGTGAAAAGCAGTCTGGATTCAAACCAGGGAAGTTTGATTATGGTGTTCAACCTTCTGTTACCTGATGCTACTCTGAAGTGCTCCAAGACTTTACTGTACTGGTATGGAAGGTACCTGGACAAATTATCTGTCAAATGTAAAAGATGCTCTTCATCCAATAAAGGCATATTTCTGTCAGTTTAGGACTTGCAAAATTAGTTTGCAAAAGATCTTTCCAGTAACGATTAGGGAGGATGAGAAACTCATTGATCCCAGCACTTTGGGACTGCAGCCAGCCACAGTCAGTTTTGTCACAGAGTTAAAAAAAAATATAGGCTGTTTTTCTTTGAAATAGATAAATTAAAGAGGCATATTTGATTTTGACAACATTTTCAGTTAGAAGTTTACTGTGTGAACCAGACATTTCAGGGTACCTATGAGTCGGTAGAGCTACCATAACTCCTGTAGCTATGTAAATCATAGGGTCACAGACAGCTGCTGGCTTGATTCCGTTGTACTTAGAGCTAACCTGCAGAGCCATGTCAGGTAACAGTTCCTATCATGTTTGTTCTTTCTTGGGAGACAAGGATGATCAGCAGCAGCACATCAGAAGTGCTGAAAATTGACTGCAGCCTGTTTGGAGGCTGAGATACCCCCCGGACACTGAGAGCAACATTCAGTTTGTCTTTATTAAATGCCCACAAGGTGGCACTTGTCATCTTTTTACCTCTCTGAAGTCTAAAGTTTTGCACTGCCGCAACGCTAAGAAATATTTTTAGAGGCTTTGAAACTTTTCTTAAACAGTAAGCTAACAGTACTTTTTTTGAGGGGAGCATTGCCCACCCTTCCATTAAACGAAAGTCAAGACAAGGAGGACAACAGCTATGTTTTGCTTGTTTTATCATTGCATATGTGAAAATTCTAGCTTAAAATTAAATTACTATTTTTTGTTAGAAAGGATTTTAATTTTTCTATTTGTCGTCACTCATGTAGTCATATGCAACTGTTTATCTGGCAAAAAGAAGGGAAAATGAACTTATGTTTTGGTTAAATGAAACAGATCATTTGCAGCCTGGTCTAATCGCTTAAAAGATGAGTTCATTTAACAGCAGCAGTGCCTGTGATAAGCAAAATATTACTCCTTAAAATTTTGCCATCATTCATAAAGAGGCAGTAATAGATCTAATAAAAGGCGCTGAACTCTAGCTGTTTCCAATGGGGCTCTCATTCAACCGCATTAGAATCTTTACCACAGAATTTATTGCTGCCAGATCAGATGTCTCTACAAGGGATGGTAGTGTGATTTTTTTTTTTTATCTCTTTCCCTCTTAAAACTGATGCAGTTATTCAGATCATGCCCTTATTTAAGCCTGTTTTGCTGAGAGTGCTTTCTTGTCTCTCACTTGGTCGCCTCAGAGAAATGGCAGTAGGCCTTGTAGCTTTCTGGGGCATTGTTCACACTGGCTTCCTATTAATCATTTTCATTCCAGTAATTAGAAACCTAACTATATTTGTTTGGAGTGGTAAAAAGCAAAAACATGTGAGGATGAAAGAGCAGAGAAAGTAAGTTTTATACCACTAAAAAATTCCTGGGGCATGGTGTGTGTGATGTAGTGCTGTCCTGTAGCCACAAGGATGCTTTCGTTGTCAGTGCCTGTTTTCGCTGGTTTATATCTTTTAGATTGTATTGCTTGTCGTCTTCCTACTTGGGAATGCCTTTGGAAAATAAGACAAAAATACATTCAGCAGTTTTCTTGCTTAAATAATTCAAACAGTTTAATTTTAAAGTCCAATGCTGACCATGTGCATGTGGTTTTATGGCATTAAGGAGTATAAGCTACCTCTGCCAAAGGTCAAGACAAAGGAGTAAAACTTTGTGTATGAAGAGTTGTCACTGGTTACTGATCTTTCTGCCTGGTGAATGGATGGCTCTAGTGGCAGAGCAACTTTCTTCTGTGCCAGCTTCTCTGGGGCTGGCCTGGGAACAATTGGGTTGAGCAGTTGAGCAGGCTACTTGTAACCTACCTGTGAGTTGCCATCTGCTGGCAGGAGACGAAGGATGTAAGCTGGTGGTAGCTCTTTTTTGGTCCTAGAGGTCATATGTCTTTGTGATCAGACTGGCCTTAAGTTTAACACTTAAAAACTACCCCAGTCCAGTTCTGCAGCAGGGTGGTTGTGTCGGCAGCACAGCAGGCTCAGAGCAGAGGAGCCTCCACTGGGAGAGGTAGGGGTCCACACGTAACCAGGATGCATGATAAACTCTTACACCTACCTCCATGTTCAAGTGGACGCCTGTCTGGCATCTTTTCTCCGCCTGGAGAAGGTGCAGAAAAGAGATGATGGTTTATATGGGAGCTTTTGCACTAAAGCTCCTTACAGTAATGGTGCCTGCCCGCCTGCCTGAGAAAGAGACTTGACATGTCTGAAAGTTTTCAAAGCTTTTTTCTTAATTCAAAGGAAATCATGTGCCAAGGATAACATTAAAGTAGCATCAAGGACTCAACAGTAGTCGTTGCTGAGTGTCATACTGTATGTTCTATATTTGGGAATTGGGAGAAAACATGGTGTTCACTGTCTGTTTTCTCAGCCCTGAAGGGATCTTCCCATAAACAAAGGAAATTCCGTGGCACCCTAGTTGTGAAATGCTACATGTTTTCCATATGGGCCCAGGCCACGTGCGCCGTCAGGTTCTTGTCATTAATGTCCTTATTTTTAGAGAGCAACATTACTTTTTGATTAACATTATTTATTTAGTCACTTTTAAACCTCAACGTTTTTTGTGAAGTAACAGTTTAATAGCTTTTATTGAAGAGAAAAGGAATATACCAAAAAGTTGTCTGACATCTCTTTAACGTGTGCTGTAACCCAGTGAGGTATTTTGGTCAGAAAAAATTTGTTAAACCTGTGCTATAGAAAGGCAAAGAGAGGGGGAAAAATCAACCAGAGGATCATTTCCCTTTTCATATTCATGTGGAGGACCCAAATGCTGAAGAAGTGTTCATTCCCAAGAAAACATTTCATGCAAGGCAAGAAAGGTTGACCACAGCTTTCTCTGTTTGCCAAGCACTGGCTGAAATGAACTTCTCTGCAGCCTTTGCTGGCACTGTGTGTGGTACCGTGCTTACCAGGGCAGGATTGGGTTGATTTTCATAGGACCTTGTATGACAGGCAGGCAGCCATGCACAGCACTTGCTCTTTGCATCAAGACTCTGCCTATGCCCGCCGCCCCATTACAGGCTGTCATTACATTGCAGACCTAACTTACTATCTGCTGGTAGCAAAAGCATAGAAGAGGGGTGGAAAGAGGCTTTGTGAAAAAAAAAAAATGTAGATCCCTAGATCTCATCTAGGAGTGACAAAGGACCTTTCTTGTGTGCCCTGCCTTCATGCAATAGACGGGGATATTTTGGCTATTCTCTGCCCTGCTGCCTGCTCTCCAGAAGCTGCCTGCCACCACCTTCCCCTCCTCCTGCTGCCAGCTGCACAGGGGCTTCTGCAAAACACTTCCAGCACTGCTGGGTGCTGCCACGGCCAATGATCAGCGTCTCATATTTAGCCTGAAAGCACGGTGTTGTAGCCCATCTGTTTTATAACTGCTGCCGAGGGCGGTGGCTGTATTCATCCTTTAATTACCTCAATGCTGTTTGAGTTTTATTTTGGTTGGAATGCATAAAAGCCCTAGCTGCTGGGGCCTGCTTGGCTCCTGCTTAAAACATTTTGTGATGGTTTGAGCTTAGTTTCTGAAATGCTGTTGGCACTTTTACTCTGAAAAACAGAGATGAAATGTCATTTTCTGTTCAATTGCACTGTTTTTGTAGCTTGAGAGTCTTACCAGCAAATAAATTATGTCTTTGTAAGTTAAGTGATTTTTATCCTTTGGGCATAGAGAAGGTGCTAATAAGGAAGATTTTGAGGCTGAGAAGGAATTTTCTAGAAGCTGATTTTTGGACACAAAAAAGGGTCTGTTGTATGGGTCAGCAAATGGCCACATCCACTTGCTGTGCATCTCCCCAGGAGTTAAATTTTAACACATGCTGCTGCCAAACAAAGCAAGATTAGCATCTTAAAACACATGCTAATGCTTACTGGTTACTGCCCAGGCTGAAGCTTACAGAAGAATGTTTTATACTTTCTTGCATCTCCTCATATTTATGACTTGCACCATTCTTTGGCCCTAAATCAGTTCAGAAAACAAGAAATTATATTTTCCTCTCCCGATCAGGTTGGTGTTTGGTTTGCATGGCTAAGAACTGTCCTCTTCCACAAGGTTCCCCATCTGAGGCCTCACCTGTGTTCAATAGGGATATTGCCAAATAAAATCAAAGTTTGGGGCAAAAGCTGCTATGTCAGCAGATAGCTGATTACTTCTTCCCAGACAGCGATAAACTAATCTCCAGCATGATGTTACAGATGACCATGCTGCAGGGAATGACATACAGTAGAAGAAAAATAAAACTGAATTTTCTACAGGAAACCTTCCAGTAAGTCCTAAATTGCTTTATGAGGTTACAATGCATAGCTAAGCTGCTGCTGCTGTACCCTAGAGCTTGCTGATCTTCAGTGGGGAGGGAGAAAGAACCATTTCAAGGAGAGGTAAACATTTTTATCCTTTCTATAAAAGGAATACACAGAGAGAAGCGCTCTAAACAGTTTGAGGCAATAGTAACAGTTTTCATATCTGCAGTTAAGATGTACACTCTGAAAGCACTACAGTTGTCCAGATTTATGTAAGAGATAAAATGGAAGTGGGTAAGAAAGAAGGAAAATAATGAAGGGAAATGCTATGTTGTAACGTCACAATTAGTGATGTGTTTATGGAAAGATCTCAGATGCTCTCCTAGCTTTTGTGTCTGTATATGAACTTCTCCTAATTGGCTGTGTGATTGTCTACTGGGAGAAACCCTTTTCTGCACAAGTGTGAATTTTTGGCGATCACTCTGTGCTTTTCACTTCTTAATTGCAGATGGTTCATGATCAAGCAATGGTCATGAACCAAGATGCAGTTTCCTTTTTCTTTCATTAATTGGTGTAATTAAATTAATTACTTAAAGGAGGGCACACTGGGCTCAGAAAGCAACACTTGCTTCACTGTGATGTTTCTGCCTGTAATGAGGCTGTTGCCAGAAGCTGCCCATTGTGCTGTTCTGGGCTTTTCTGCTTCTGTTTTCTCTGTGTTTAGGCAAATTTCCTTGAGTAGATATGAAATGGCTTGACAACGAGATGCTGGGCAGCTAGAGTTGGCTAAGGTAGGTCAGTCCTAGCGAAACAGCAGTGGGAGCAAACCAAAGCACTATGCAAGGGTGAGGAGAGAGGTCTTGTGTGCAGATGAAGATTGCCAAGACTGGGGGAAGGCAAAGTCCTAGGAAAGAGAGGAAGAGAGTGTTTTGGGTGAAGGACGATGATGGCAAGAAAGTGCTGAGACTTGTTTAAGAAATAGTTAGGGAGCACTCCTGTCCTTGTCCGTGGGAGGGAGAAGGCTGGGCTAGCAAGCCCTTGCCTTTGGAAAAGCAGAGAGACACATAGCCTGTCATGTTGGGTATGTAAGAAATTTAGGTCCATGCCCGAACTACAGGCACCAGCTGTTATGACTCTGTGATAAGATGTTGCTTCAAAGACAAGTTTGATTTTACTAAGGATTCAAGAGCAGAAAGGTGATTCTACAGAGTCAAGGAGTGTAAATGTATTTTCATGTGTCCTGCAGCGTTGTTTCCCCTGCCATTAACCTTGTATATAGATTTGAGTCTCAGTGGGATTTTTCAAGTGATACATCAGTTCGGGGTATTCTTACTCTTTTCTTTACCCATACATACATATTTATATTATAACAGATTTATTTAGGAGCTTGAAAGTACAGATTTTGGGCAGACAGGTGTTTCTTTTCTGATCTGTTCCAGGCTGGAGAATTATTAGGTATCAGTATGGATTCAGGCTAGAAAATTTGAAGAACTCTCATATTATGTAAAAATAAAATCTTATGTCATTTTACTCAGAGCAAAATTCTGAAGAATTAAAAAACCTGTCATTGTTTGGGATAATGGGAAATGATCAAACACTCTCACTTTTAAAATTTAGGGAGACTACTCAGCACCAGTATCTGTCAGCTTAAAACTGGTCTCAGTTTGAAATTGCAATTTATCTACATGGACAGTGTGCCTGATACAAAATGTCCTTGCTGATAAGAGTGCCCTCATGCTGGCAAAAGCCTCATCAATGCTGGTAGGATCACATCTGGCCAGAGCTGGTAGCATCAGTTTATATATTTATCTTCTCTGTAGTGCTCTAGACCTTTGGAGAAGAGCAGCTTTAAGCTGAATTGCATCTCACTTAATGCTGAAAATACAGTTAAGATAAAACATGATGCACAGCTTGTAGAAAATGACTTTATTTTATCATGGAAGCATTTAGCAGAGCTGAGATACTGTGCTGATGGGAGCTGTAGAAAAACCTGAGAACTGACAACATAGAGTTTATTGCATTAATTAGAAAGTGGTGCAGTGTTTGTGAGAAAATGTATTTTGGGTTCAGCTTTTTCTGTGTGTTTTTTATCATGCCTTGAAGTGCTTTTCGGGTACTTTGGATGCCTAATTGGAGATGCTGTGTATGGAAGCCTGCACTCTCTGAAAATCAAGCCTTTTTCCTAAGAATGGACTTCAAAGTACTGATGATGTGTTACATGGGACCACATAGATTAATCTTTAAGAACGAGTAACTAACAGACAGGTCTGATGTTTATGCTCATTCTGTTTTATCTTTGTGTAGCGGGGTGGTTTTAGTATTAGAAACATTCTTGCATGGAACAACCACCACACAGCGTCTGCTTCGCGGTTGTTGCTGCGCTGTACTTGCAGCTACAGTATTTTATATCAGATAACTTCTTTTTTTTTTAAATCACAATAGAAACGACCTTTGTTTTTTCATTAGCTCATGTGGGATGGCCGGAGGGTATTCTCACACTGTAAAGGCAATAAAGCGCACTGACAGATTTTCTAGCAAAATCCTTGTGCACAGCTGCATAACATAAATCATTCCTTTCAATTTCTGAATGTTAAGTGTTTGTTGTAGGAAAGTTACTGCTGTTCTTGCCTGACTTTAACAAGGTTTGGGGTTTTTTTTGTTTAGTACAAATATTGTTGCTTTTCAGTTTTATAATCATGCTGCCCTTAGTTGTAACAGTTATATGGCTTGAGTGCAAGCAAGTATAGGTTAGGCTGCCAAGATACTTGTATTTTCATAACAGTCAGCTCATATTTTACAAGTACAGTGTGTGTTGTCCTTTACTTAGATTATTTATTTGTAAATTCAACTGGTGCATATGTTGCCAAAAAACAGGCTACAGCAAAAGAAAATTCAACTAGTGGGGCAAGAGTTGTCTTCTGGGACTAAACCCATTATTTTTACTTACAAGTTTTGCTCTTTTTTCATTGTGACATGGCAGTGCTAAGGGATCACGTTACAATGCCTCTGGAATGAATCGACTTGCACTGCCTTAATTAAAGTATCAAAGTAGGAATGAATAACCATGGCTGCATCTGTTGCTGCTGATTTTCTTTTCCTGCCATAGTGTAGTGTGAGCCACTGAAGGTCTCTGCAGATTTGAGGTGCTCTGGCCAATCCCCAGGAGGTATAATGCATCTGCAGGACCTTCCAGAGATCAAAACCCATCATATTCGGGGGAATGCCAGTTTGACCAAGTGCTGTTTTAATAATAAAGTCATCAAGATTTATAATTATGAAACCCAGTGCTGCCAAGGTTGTCCATAAGCACTGCACCCTCTTTGTGCATAGCCCTGAAACACAGGGTAAAACACTGAGTAAAATGTTCGCTCAAGAAGGGTAGTGAGTGTGGTGGGTGGGTCTGGGCAAGTCTGTGCCACTTTCATCTGGGAAATACCTCACTTCTCTAAGCTCTAATTTAAAGATATTTTGATGTGATGGTGGAAGAGGTGAAGTATAGCAAGTATCCAAAGAAGGCAGATTGCTTATCCTGAGGGGAGACAATGCAAAATCCTTTCCCAGCTTCAGGCTCAGTTTTGAGGACTTAAAGGACTGTCAAGTGGAGATGGCACTCAGGCCAAAATTCAGGCAACAACTTCTCAGATTACTTCACCTTTATGTGACCTCATAATAAAAACTAGTAATTAGGGTTTTGTTGGATGCAGCAGGTAGTTCCTGTGAGCAGAGAATTGCAAACAGAGCTCAGAAATTAATGCTGCAGTGAGAAGAGGCTTCAAACAGCAAGGCTGGCTGCGTGATTGTCTCAGCTTGTGACCCATGGTGTAATGAGTACTGAGTAACTCCAACCAGCTTGAAGGCAGATAAGCACAGCATCTTGCACAAAGCCTCAGTAACTCGTAGCATCAGAACTGAAGCCAGTACGTGTGGTAAAACAGTGGATCAGAGACAAAGTTTGCAACAGAGCCCTGAGCTTAAAATGTCACATCAGTTGTCAGTAAGTCCTAAGGGAGACAGAACTTAGAAAACACTAGGATTTTTTATTATTATTATTTTATTTGAGAGTTAAAATTTTTGGATTAGAAATATGTTGGTAATATTAATACATACTGACTGCTTCCAAGTAGAGCTTGTACTCAGTAGGAAAAAACCCTCTCCTTTTTTGCAGAATATTTCATAGTACTTTCATGCTCTGATTTTATTTTAGGAGTTGTTAAATGCTATCCAGAAGAGGAAAAAGCTAATGGCAGGAATAAATTTTATGAAAACTGATTTATCAGAATATAAATTGAGATTAAAAAAATCTTTCTGGTGTAATTTAAAAGGGAGTTTATGGATATACACATAGTAAAATAATATTCATTCCTCCCCAGTATTTTGGCTTCTAATCTACACGTTTGCCATTTTGCAGATACATTTATATAGTCTTTATTTTAGCTGACTAAAGAAAATACCTTTTTATCTTTTTGGTTTAAGTAAGGAGGAGGAGCTTTTAACAGGCTGTTCTGTACTCTGAGAGTAAAAAATAATTTTAGGACCTAGATGCAATATTTATCTTAATAAATCGTTAAGTGCTTCTGCAGGATTATTTCTGTGTTAAGATGTTTCCAGCACAACATTAAGACCTGCTGTTTTTCTTTCAGATACTGATGAATACAGGCCGCCTGTTTGGAAATCTTACTGTAAGTATCTCAAAAGACTTCTTTTATTTTTTTTTCCAAGTTAGAGATGAGAAAGTTTCATTTGGGTGCTTTAAAAGACTTATTTTTCTTCTCCTCAGAATGTGAGTTTAACAGGCATCAAGGGGTTCATTGCTGTTTATTTATAAGTGCAGTTTTTTATCCTCAAGGGCAAGTGAATGCAGCTTATTCGGAGGGGTAGGTTCTCTGTACCTGACCAACATAAGTGATCCCACTTCTGTGTGGGTCTGGCTTATACTGGTTTGGCTGCCTTGGCCAAGGCGTACATAAACTCCATTCATGCCTTGAAGTTGGTATCCTTGCAAACTTTTAGGGCTTCTGTGCTCTAGTACCTTGCATCACTGGAGCTGATACTGAACTGGTTAGAAAACCCCAAAATAAATATTTTTACCCCAGAATTTGCTGAGGTAGTAAATTTGAGAGCATTCGTTTGACCTGGCATGACAAATCAGAAGCAGGTTTTTTGAAGCCCCAACTAGAAGGGCCTGGATTCCTACCAGACTGCCAGCCTGGGCTCTGCTTCTCTTAGATGTGCATGCTGTAGCTCAGACGAAGCTGGCCTCACAGGCTGCCATGGTCAAGTGTGCGGGGCACTAGTACAGGCGCAGTGCCCTGAGATCAGAATGCCACTGCCTTTGGAACTTCACAACTTTCCTGGGTTTCATTCCTGATTTAAAAAACCCCAACAGACCAAACAAAAAATGCCAGAAATTCTAACCCACAAAACCCAACCAATAAACAAAACACCTTGGGGTTTTTAAATTAAAAAAAGAGAAATACAGTGCAAAAGGAATGATCTGTTGTTTAGCAGCACTGATGGAGATTCAGGGAGATGCAGAGAACACAAGACAAATGGCACCCTAACAAGGCATCATAATTCCTACAGTATCTCACCTCTAAATTCTAGTTCTTTTTAGATAGAAAAGCTAATGTGTGAGACATTTTGAGACACAACAAGAAAAAAAGAGTCTTCTGTTAAAAGCAGATTTTGAAAGCAGAATGTTTGTGTGTTTAACATACTTAGCAGTTTAGAGACGTCAGACTTGCATTTGCATTTTCTTCTGTATATATTCCCAAGCTTGGTGTCTTGAGGCTGGCTAAAGGGATTTGCTCAAGCAGTATTTTACTTGGTGAAAATGTGGCTATCTGAAGGTTGAGGAGATTATGCACCTGAGGAAATGTAGTTAGTTCAAACAGATTTCCATCCTGCAGTGAGAGTTTCCTTTCAGTCAGAGATTTGGGATTGGTCCTAATGGCTTGGTGAAAACCATGGTTAGAAAGAAAGTATAAGGGACTAGGTTCAAGTATTTTTGTCAGCTAATATATATGTAGTAGAATTAAATGAGCAGTAGAAAACTAGCTATTCTGTCACCTAGACCAGTCTGCTGTTAATGGCTCACAGAGGTCACTTGTCTCTGTTCTGTGCCTGCCATTGTCAACCTGATGCATTCAAAACTCAGGCCTTAAAATTCATAACTCAGCCTTCTCATTTCGGTTTGGTTTCCAATTTTTGTGTTCTTAAAGTGAAAATGAATTACATGGTCAACATCTTCTATGCAATATGAGCATTAGATGACTTCTGTGAATGTGAACATGTGTCATAAGAAACTTCAGAGAGCTTAGGCTGTAAGTAAATAGTCAGATATTGTGAAATTTGTAGTAAAAATTACAGGAGTTGACAAAACTAGGAATGTCGGGGTCTCTTAAAATACGTCTGTGTTAATTGAAGGAAACAGAAAGGCAATGTCTAAAGAAACCCTGAAGACTTTAAATTTGTCCATCTTGAGTGTTTTCTTTAGTTGGATGACTTTGAATGGTTTTTAATAACTACCAACATATGCAGTTGCTGTCACGTAATTGAGATGGCTGGGACCCTGGTCTGTTTGTGAATCTGGTGGCAAAGCCTGTGCCTTTCGAATCATCATTTATTATACCAGTAGCTTGTCATGTGACAACTCAGCCATGTAATATTAAGGAATTTGCACACAGAATGATTTGAACAAGCTTTTTTCTTACAGTGGAGGTCTCAGATAAAGCTGAGACGCTTTGCTCCTTGGTATTAAACATCGTTAGTCATGACTGCAATACATTTTTGTACTTGTTACTGAGGTCTGTGTATTTTGCTCCCAGCTGTAAGCATTAACAGTGAATCACAGCTCTGTACCTTCTGTGAACTTGGGAAACAACTGCCTCTTTGTTTGGTTTATTCCATGCTATAATTTATAACAGGAGGGTCCAACCTTTCTAATACCAAATCTTCAGTGGCAGCTTGCCAGGAACTGAAGGCTTGGGCACATGCAAATATGTGTGCACTCACTCTCCTACACCATCATAGTTTGCCATGGTGAGCACTTCCGATGGTTTGGAACTAAGCGCAGAGTCATGGGGTTTGATTATTTTTCTGTCTCGTGATGGATGAGGAGGGATGTCTTGTTTGACTTCCCTGGCAATAATTATAGCCAGGAAACTGATGTTGAACAATTTCAATTGCATACTTCAATTACAGGAAGAGGAATTGGTATCCTATTTTGTAACTTAACTAATCTACCTGCTGTGCTTCTGACTGAAAGAGAAGAACTGCCTCTGGAGGAGAATTTCCTTCCAGAAAATCTTTGGCTTGAAGTAAGGTGGGAAACAGTTCTCAGGTTTTAGTCAATTTCTGGGCAGCAGGCTGCTGGTGAGTCTCCGCTGCTGGTGAGTCTCCACTGCTCTTCTGTGAGATTCAGAGAAAGCTCTATTTGCTCTGTGATTTTAATTTTTTTCCTTTGAACTTGACTCTACAGTTCTTGGAATTAAATACATACAAGGCCCAGTGTCGTCAAATATGACTTTTACAAGAGAAGCTATGGAATCTGTCTGCTGGCAAAATAAATGGTCATGCTATGCTTAAAATGAAAATTACTGTTTTATATACTAGTGTGCTGTTCTTCATCACTTGCAAAAATCATTTTTGTAATATCAATACAGAATGGCAAGTATTGATTTTAACAACATTAGGAAAAAAAATTAGGGTTTTTGTTTGGAACAAAGGGAGGGAATTTTTCCAGTTTATCTTATGATTGCCATATCATTGGGCATCTTGCCATTTTCTCCATTCTCTTGTAACTTAGCATATGAATACAGCATTTGTCACTGGAAAAGACTTGTGATCATATGTGAAGTGTAATGGAGTCAAATCTTATTGGTGAAATAAACACCTGGTCTTATTACCTGAATAAAGTTGATAGCACATGTTATTAGACTTTGGTGTTAGCACTAAAGATTAAAACAAAATTTAATTTTAAAAGATTACAATTCCAAATGTCCATTTCATCAGTTCTAGAGTAATATTCAAATGCTGCCTTAGTGTTGACAGATTCATTTTGAAGGTGATTTTCCAAACAAAACTCTTTTTGGGATAGAATACTTTTGGTATTGTGTTAGAAAATCTGTACATTAGTGCCATTAAATTTCCAACTGGCTCCTAAGATTTATTCTGGCTTAATGACACTTATTTAAAAAGAAAGAAAAAAGGAGGGATAAGGTACTAGTAAATGCATGTCATAATTAAAGCCTTAACTGTTTTATCTGCTCAGCTGCTGATGTGTTTAGATCTGCAAATGAAAATACCATTTTTCTCTTCATTCAGAAAGGTCATCAGTGAGCAGTGGCGAAAGGAGGGGGTTTCATTCTGCAAAGTTCTGAGTGATTCCTATGAAGTTCTTACGTATTGCAGGTGACTGAGCATGTGCTCAGCATAGTAGGATGGAACTCCATCTGCTTACTGAAGATAGTCTGATGGCAGCCTGATATGACATCTAATTAAATTTAATTTGCAGTTATCATGATTCCTTTTCTTATCTGCTTGATGGAAATTTGACCCAGTTACTCCATAGTACTAGGTCAATTAATTGTAAAGGTAATCAATAATTCTGTTTTGGCTAGCAACATTCCCTTTTCTGACAACTTGTAAGTAGTTTTTGATATATGTATTCTTGCGTTAAATCTTGCAGAAAGTCTTCTTTATTTTAACAGCAATATGTAATGTTATAATGCCTAACTTATACAATGATTCTGTATTAACTAGAATTTAACTTCTGCCTTCTCCCAGTATATCAGTTGCAACAAGAAGCTCCCCATCCTAGAAGAATAACCTGCACTTGCGAGGTGGGTATTATAAATGTTCAGTTTTACAGAGTCCAATAATTCCAACCTTATACTTAATGGTGCCCAACCCTAACAGTGGCTTCTTGGAATACTTGGTGCTGTGATTAGATGAAGTAGCCTTGGGTGGTACTCTTGCCATTCGACTTAAAAATCAAATTACAAAGCATTTTGTATATAATGTGTACACCTAAGAATAATTTACTGGATTTTGATTCCTACGTATGTGGAAACATGCCTTTTTTCCTTCCTTTTGTGTCAGATGTTCAAAGAATCAAGAGCAGACCTGTACAGGGGAACTATGCACCTTTTCATACATACCTTGCTGCTAGATTCCTGCAATGAAGCAACAAAAGGAAGAATGAAACCTCCTATGCTGCTGTTACTTGAGTTGTAGTATATATGACTCATTAATACTAGTAGCTAAGCTAGGCAGAGCCACAGATTTTAAAGATCCAAACAGGAACAATGGGATCCCGTTGGTATACAGTGATAGAGAAGAATCTGCTCATAGGTTCAGTTGATGAGGCAGACCCCGGATTTCTAGTGTGCTCTGAGCTACCATCCAGCAGAGCAGTGCTTTTCCAGAGCTGTGGTGCTGGAAGATTTAACTTATACCAAGCATCGGTGCCAGCAGGATTTTGCTCATGACTGCATCTCTCTTGCAGCTTCAGCTAGGAACCTGGGAAACATCAATTTCAATTTCAAAAATGCTGAAATGTTAGGCTTGACTTCTTAAGCAGTATTACAAAACGCAGCTCTTACTGAATAACCACTGAAAGTTATTACGTTGCTGTAATAAAACTTAAGCATATTTATCATGTGCTGGAGAAAGGAAATCAATCTTTGAAATATGTTAGTCACTTTGACATAGTATTAAATACAGGGGGACATAGCGCTGTCAGGGACATTAATAGCTTACAGTCTAGATCACAAGGAGGATTACTTTACAGAATTGAACAGGCATTTCTCTGTCATCTTTTCAAATGCCCAAATGAGATTCTATGAAGTAGTCTGTCAATTTTTAATATAAAAAGTAGAGATTTAACAGAAATGAAATACTGATTTTGATGGAAGCACTCCTGTTTTCCATTGTTAATTTGACAGATTTGTATTTTTATGAAAGGTATAGCTATAGCTTATACCTGCTTCGTAAGGTTCCATGGGATATAGCCCTAGAGGGCAGGGGGCCCAAGGCTGTTGGTTTATATTTAAGGATCTCCTACTACAAGCTCAGGAGTGTTGCATCCCAACTAGAAAGAAGTGCAGCAGGAGGGCCGGGAGACCTGCTTGGATGGATAAGGAGCTGCTGAGGAAAAGTAGAAGGAAAAAAGAGGCTTATAAAAGGTGGAAGCAAGGACAGGCAGCCTGGGAAGAATATAGGGATGTTGTCTTGGAAGCTAAGGACCAGGTTAGGAAAGATAAGGCCCAGTTAGAATTAAACTTGGCTAGGGATGTTAAAGATAACAGGAAGGGATTCT
>WYDI02037894.1:0-30590 GCA_009867235.2 Psittacus erithacus | reverse complement strand
CATAAAAAGGACATGGAACTGTTGGAACAAGTCCAGAGGAGGGCCATGAGGATGATCAGGGAACTGGAGCACCTCCTGTATGAAGATAGGCTGAGAAAGTTGGGGCTGTTCAGCCTGGAAAAGATATGTGTGGAGACCTCATAGCAGCCTTCCAGTATCTGAAGGGGACCTATAAGGATACCGGGATGGACTCTTCATTAGGGACTGTAGAGATAGGACAAGGGGTAACGGGTTCAAACTTAAACAGGAGATGTTTAGATTGGATATAAGGAAGAAGTTCTTTACTGTAAGGGTGGTGAGGCAGTGGAATGGGTTGCCAAGAAAGTTGTGAATGCCCCATCCCTGGTGGTTTTCAAGGGCAGGTTGGACAGAGCCTTGGGTGACATAGTTTAGTGTGAGGTGTCCCTGCCTATGGCAGGGGGGTTGGAACTGGATGATCTTAAGGTCCTTTCCAACCCTAACTGTTCTATGATTCTGATTGCACTTGAGCAAGACATAGCTGGGGTAAAAAACAATACATGAATTTTACAAGAAGGATTGCAGAAAAAGAATTGGTATAACCAGTGTTTCTACTGTTAATGTGGGTCCAAGCAGGGATGTTGATGACATCTTACATACATCAGATAAGGTGGGATGGAGATAGGAAGGAGACATCTATAGAAGACACAAGCTCAGTTCTGAAAAATGGAAGGTCTTACTTTTTTTTTACTTCAATTGCAACATTATTAGGAAGGTTCTCTTCTATTTTGTGTTTTCCCTATGATAAGGTTTTTCATTACATTAATATACAATGTATCTTAAGTCTTGTCAGAGCTTAGTCCTAGAATACAGGATTGTGATTTTATAGAGATTGTACAGAGTGCTCATCTGGGCAAGATCAAGTATTTTATTCCCTGCCTCCAAAGGATTGTGTTTACTGTTGTAAAGTGCTGTTGAATAGTTGCTTTATCCTTCCTCTCCTCCGAAGTATTTTACTGGTGGAAGAAGTGCTGGTATGTGTGTAGGTATGTGTATATATGCATATGCTAAAATGTATGAGGGATTTCTGGTAGCTTTTTGACAATTATCATTGAGGTGCTGACATTATCCTGTGCAATCACTGTGCTCTTTTATTTGCTGAGTCTTATTTCAGAGCCCTGCTATATTCATATATTACATTATATGCTTATGAAGTTGCCTGGCTCTTGTGGCGATGAGTCGCAATTCAGTTTCTGCCATTAGAATCTTTGAGAGGGTCAGTTGTGAATGTTTTAATTCTTAAAAAATTAGAACCTTAATTTTTCTACATAACTTTTGGCTACTAAAAGACCAACCAAACAAAAAAAAAAAACAAAACCAAAAATGAACATTAAAAAACATCATAGAAATACAAGGGGGGGGGGGAAAGTACAAGCACGTTTAAGAAAGTCTCATAGCAGATGATAATGTTTGTAACTGCTTTGCACATCAGCTGCATGATGCATACGTAACCTGTAGTCAGGGAGTTTTTTTCATAAACTGAAAAAGGAGGCCTGCCTATTCATAAGATACGTTTGCATTATATCCCATCCTAGTTTGACTGCAGGGAAGTGCTTTGGGTCTTTTTGCCCTAGGTGATAACAAGTCACAAGCAAATTTTATACTGAGTTCTCCTTCATAGTATTTCTTAGAATACCATTAACCTATTCAGGCATATCAGCAGAGATAGAAATGTGTATTCAGTGTCTGAAAATTAAAAATGTCTCCTGCTTCTGGAGTGCTGGAATCCTTCAGCTATTGATCAGATCCAGACTGACCTCTTTTTAGAATCAGAGACCTACTCTTCCTAGTCAAATATAAAAACATCTGTGTAAAGCTTCTTCAAAATGAACCACACTGACCGCTATAATTTTCTCATCCTCATTATCACTGAATTGTAATACTGTGAATTAGAAAATTTTATTAGCTATTACACAGGTGGCAAATTGAGAAGTTGGACTGTTTCACAGAGGTAAATTTGCTCCGAGAGTGTGGTGTCCTGCATGAGCCAATCATCCAAGCTTTTTGGAGGGTATCTGAGTATATCGCATTCCTATACAGAGAGCTGTTCCTGGTCTAGTTCTATATACAGGTAGTCTGTTGGAGTCAGTGAGGGATTGGCAAAAGTACCAAAAGCAATCTAAAAACTCTACTAAGTCCTGACATCATTGAAGAAAGAAATGCAACACGATAATGTTTATAAGGTCATATTTCTATGAATTTTTTCCAAAACAAGGCTTTAACATATGACAGACTTCAAGTGTAAAACTCTGCTTTGCCAGAGTGAACAAAAAGAGAGGCATTCCGTGTTTTAAAACAGCATCTTGAATTGTGCAAAGTAAACCTGTGTCTGCACCATGAACCTTGTTGTAGAAACTGAGAAATAAAAGCTGCAGGTTTTAGAAACCTGTGAGAATTGAACTAAATAATATAGAGCTATGAATGAATCAGCCAGTTGCAGGTGTTCGGATGCAGAACAGAGCATATTAAATGCACGTTCTCTCATTAAAGAATCTATTTCTATATTAAAAAAGGTCTTTGAAGCTTATTTTTACCTAATGAAAGTAAAATTGAAATAATGTTAAATGTGTGCATTTCCTACTTCTATGTTAATACATTACAATGCAGAAAACTGTTCGTTATTGTAAGTATTGGACAATGTATGCTGCTGAGCCACATTTGATGTGAAAATATATTCAGTGAGCAGTAACATGTTTAACCTTTCTCTTTGGTCTCAGCCTTCCCTCCTAGTGTTGAGCTTTGTGATCTGCTCTTTCTCAGCTGGGTTTCTATTAGCAGCCGTGTGTGAGTCAGTGGGAAGTGGAATCTTTTCCTAAGTGGTTGAATTATTCAGCTGTGTAAACAAATTCATAAATATTATGAAGATAATGTTGGTCCAGAGAACATCAAAGAGGTCAGTGGGAGGGAACAACATGTAATTTGATAAGGTATTGGCACGTAAATTGCTCCTCTTGCCTTACTGTATTCCAGTTGTTGATGTAAGCCAGATTGATGATTAGGGGAAAAAGCACTTGGTAAAGAATAGTTGGAAATCACACCTCAAAAAAAACCCCAAGCTTTTATTTAAGGTGCAAAGGCACTTGTTCTGCAGGTCCTGATAGTGAGAGGTGTATTCAACAGAATGACCTACTTAACATGAAACGGTTCTCAAATACAGAGGATTCAAGTTTCT
Source organism: Psittacus erithacus (assembly GCA_009867235.2). NCBI lineage: Eukaryota > Metazoa > Chordata > Aves > Psittaciformes > Psittacidae > Psittacus > Psittacus erithacus. The sequence goes on along the minus strand of WYDI02037894.1, from coordinate 27,400 downwards.
GCTCTGTTACGCCAGCTTCGTATCAGAGCAACACACAGATCAGTGGAGTACACTGACGTAAAGAGAGCATTGCATTCATTTGAGATTTTTGTATTGTGAAGGTGCAGCAGAGCCAAGGCTTTTAACACTGTGAGGTTAATTCATAAAGTTGATGGTTCTATAACTTTCTAAGGATGTTTGACTTCTGCATGAGGCTTACGTTCAAATTGTGATGTTGTTTGTACAATTAATATTGTATTACTTTCATGGAATTTGTATTTGTTGTGCATATAATCTTTTATGTATACACATGTGCATGCATAAGACTTACTTAGGGCATCCTTTACTGCTACATGAAGGCACTCCATGAAAAAATTTAAATTAACTATGTAGGAAAAAAATATCAAACAGACAACTGATGGAGATAATTAATATCACTGGCTTTTTCTGTCCTATTCTTATAGGTCTTTCATCTTAATTCAGTGGTAGTAGTTAACAAGCCTGTTAAACAACATCTCTGTGTAGTCTTGTGAAAAAGGCCCCTGTTGAGTAGTTGAGAAACAGCCTAGATGAGCATATGTGTTTGTGGTCCCTTCCATCCCAGTCTGTGACATAACGCACGTGCTTGTTAGAGCTGTTCTCAAAGATGACTTTCTCTGTATGAATTCAACCAAAATGGCTTCCCAAATTTTATGGTAACTAAACTCTTTTCCAAAGCAATGGCTAATCTAAGACACTAGCCAAGTCTGCCCCCTTTATCTGTTCATAAACTTGGTTTCATTGGCTTCACACCTCAGTAAGAAATGAGACAGTGGTAGATATCTCATTGACCTTTGTGTTTCTTGCAGGAATCATAGTGAGACCTGAATCTTTCCTGTGGCTTCTGCATTAGTGCTGTACAAATAAGCACATTGGAAACAAGTATCTCAGGGTTTTTTCTTTGGTTTTTTTTTTTCCTAAGTTAGAAGCCATTTTTAAAACTGTGCCAAACATGTGTTAAACAAGCAGCAATGGGAATTTTTTTCCCATAAGTAAAAAGTCCTGTGAAGTGAAAAGACTTAGCATTTAACTGATCTTTGCTGTGTGCAGAGAAAATTAAGTAGCTAAGGCTGCCTTTACTCATAGTCAACAATACTTTAGTCCAAAAATACCACCAAATATGAATAAAACTCTGCATAGGGTAGTTACACTGTATTTTCAGCTAACAGCTTTAGTTAAAATGACATTTTCCTGCTAATGCTTTTGATTTTGTTTAAAAATGTATTTCCTTTCTTAGGTAAGTTTTAGTTCCAGTCCAAACGGATTGGTTTTGTCTCCTTAACTTAAGGCTGGCTGAGTGTGAAAGGCTAATGAGGCTTCTGAGCAGAGCTCTTTTGGCTTTCAGTGCTCACCCACAGAGGATATGTGGGTGCCTGCAATTGTAGCTTGTAGAAATATAGTCAGGCAAGAACTTTGTGAAGTCCAGGCAGACACAAAAGACCAAGAATGCTGCATCTCACTTCTGGTTCTGGTGCTGCTGCGGATACCTAAAGTAAGAACAAATGCTGTGCTGCTTTTCATGCCGAAGTTGCTATGAGTAAAGCCAGTGTGATGATACTTGTAGGAAGCATTATAGAAAGCTGGAGAGTGTTTACTGTCCTAAGTGGTAAATCTGGTTTGTGCAGTGTATCTGTGTGGTTTTTTAAGTTTACATGGACTGCGCTAAGTCTGTTTGTAGCCCAGCTAATTCTGAGTGAATTAGAAGGCTCCTGTTGAGTTCTGGAGATGCTGTAGAGTCTATGATGTCAAATCTAGATGTCAAACAACTCTAATATAATAAATCTAAAAAGTCAATTAAAAAAAATCTGATATAATTAATCTAAAAAGTCATTAAAAAAAAAAATCCCCAGGCACCAAAACATGGGTGAAACTCCATTCAGCCCCCAGACCAACTGGGGCTTTAGTTGCACTGAATCTTATACGAGTAAATAGTGTTACACATCAACATTTGTACTGAAGTTTCTGAGAGCTGGTAAAACTGGAGTAAAAACTCAAGTTAATAGAAGTGGTTATTTTCCTCTTTAACTCATCATCCACCAAAATGAACTGCAAACTGAGCTACAATTCCCTTGGAAGTCCCACGGAGCTTTTCTCTGATGCTTTGCTCCAGTCATCTGGCAGTTCACATTTTCAAATGTTTGCACACAGTGTATAATATTATAGTTTGTCTTAGGATTTGCAAGTACTCTGAAGGTGCCCTGTCACATTACTAATCCATTTCCAAAATGGAATGCTTTGGCATTCCGTATATAGATTTTCCAGTTCTGTCATATAAATTCACTGTATTCACTGAGATAAATACAAAACCTGTATAGACAGACAGCAAAACCTTATTCACGACAGGATTCTTTTTTTTAATAACTGCCTCAGAATAGTGTCTTGTCTTGAGGGTTTTAGTTAGGAATTGTTGCAAGTTTCTGTAACAATAAAATGTTTTCACTTTTTCTCCATTCATGCTGCTATCTTCCTATTGAAATAGGCTACATTTAACAAAAAATATGTCAGACTTTCCTTATCTTTTGAAATGATCCAGTCTGTTCAGGTCCTTTGAAAAGAGTTATCATACTGGTCAAATCTTGTTTGCTGTTATGTAGGGAAAAGAAATCTTTTAGAACGTTATAAATCTTTCCAGTGATGGAATGATTTTTCAGAAGTGATGAACTATCACAGTAGCTTTTTATCTGCTGGGGATGGGGAAGAATGTTTGTTAGACTATGCACCAGAGTGTATTTTTTGTTGTTTTGGACATGTGAAATCTTTATAATCCGCTGAGATAACTGGAGAAAAGCACTGATTTCAATAGGCTTTTTTCTGAAAAGATGGAAAAGAGAAACTAGGGTGGTAGTTTACTGTATCTCATGTTTTATTATAGCTGGATTGTTTTGTATTCTTGCAGTTCAGGTTGTGTAATTGTTGAATTTTACTCCCCAAGGAGTTTTCTCTTTTAAATTTAGCAATGAAGGATAATTCTGAGCAATCTGCAGTTCCTCACTTATCTCTAAATTTCCTGGCCCGTTAGCAATGAGTTACTTCATCTGAAATACCTAGCAGGCAAATTGTGTTCTGTCACCTTTGCATGTTGTGTTTGTTTACACTGTAGGGTCTCTAGAGCATGGCTGGGCTGGTGTTACACAGTATAACACATGCATACCTGTTGTTGGGGTCTTTTAGGTGATATTACAGATGACACAGTTTGAAGTCAAGAAGTGCAAGACTGAGGCCTCACTCTAAGATCATGTGGTAGTGAATTGATTTCTCGCAGCAGTGGTGCCAACAGCTCTATGATGGGAAATAATTTGTAAATTTAAGAGCTTTATAGATGTTTCACTATGATAGTGCACTTAAAAATATAGTACACTTACACCCATGAAATGAATCTTTCATTTCCCCTTTTTGGCAGTTTGTACAAGCAATACTTAATGCCATCAGATTGCATTAGCAGAGCCCCAAGGACGACAGGTTGTAAGCAGCTCATTCTTTCTCACTCAGTTTGAAGCCATTCAGAAGTGCAGTGTTTCCCAAAGGTCTCCCTTTGGTTTCCCTATATTCCACACAGAGGGAGAATTCTGGGGTAGTAGATGAATTTCATCTGTACTTTCACTTTATATCCCTTTCCATTTTTAATACTATGTTATGGGCAGTATACTTTGTGTATGGATTCAGTTGTTATGAAGCATTACAATTTCTGTTGTTTCTTCTAGGTAGAGAACAGACCCAAATATTATGGAAGAGAGTAAGTAACATACACCTCTGAAAGTGGTTTATCCAGACATATTGATTGATAATAAATACAGAACAGGTTGCAGGTGTTTGCTCTGGGCCTTTTATTTCTTCTCTATGTTTTACAGCAGTGTATCTTGCTCACCATCAGATTATTATTGCAGTACCATCACTTTTGTCTGCCTAAAATTACACCTGTAGTTTCTGATGGATATGTGTATCATTGGGTGCTACCTTAAGTGAGAAGAACATATGCTTCTGTTCTTCCAAAGGGTTTTCTTTGTCTACCTCCCCCTCCAGTTGGCTTTTGCGAAAGGTGCTTGTGTGCTGGGAGAAAAAAGGTTTGGATCACAAACACAATACAAACATACAATATATGCATCGTCTGTTTCAGATTGCTGAGGCAAAGTTGGTTAGATATAGTGTGGAGAAACAAAGCAGATTTCACTTGTATTTATTTTAGTAAAAGGTGTGCAGTCTTGCTAGGTTATTACATTGGTATTTACTGAGACGATATGTAAGCCCCAGCTTCTAGCAAGTTGCCATAATATCCCTGAATGCTGCAAGATGCTGGAATGCATGGCACTGGTGCAAAACATGTGAAACCAGCAGAAGAAAATGGTCTTATTTCTACCTATTAAATTGATAAACGCAGATTTAAAAAGCAATATTCTTGTTTCATAGATATTGTTTCATAGAAGCCTTTCTAAACTATTTAAAGTGACTACAAGTGCAGGCAGAAAGGGAGATTAATTTAAGCTGTAGATTCCTGCAAATCAGTCTTTTTTATGTTTGTTTCTTTTTTAATTACCGTGGTTGGTGGTTTTTAGAAGAAGAAGAAAAGGTGATTCAAAAGTGAAAAGGCATGTGTTTTGAAAGGTCTTTGTTCCTTAGATTCCATGGAATGATCTCAAGGGAGGAAGCTGACCAATTACTAAGTGTTGCAGAGGGAAGCTATCTCATTCGTGAAAGCCAACGGCAGCCTGGAACCTACACTTTGGCATTAAGGTTGGTAATTAATATTTAATCTTCAAGTTTATAAAATATTCAACAGAATGTGCTGAGTTGTTGGCCTTAGTGCTTGAACTTCCTTGTGATTGTTTTAATTTATTTATTTTTTTTTTTTTAGAGCATGGAACTTTTTTACATAGTTACAGATTTGTTATCTTTAACCTTCCGCAACCCCTCCTTAAGTGCCAACATTCCTTATGTTTGCACCGTCAGGATAATAGCAATTGTATCCTTGCTGGTGTTGCTTCATTTTGCCCTTCTCCCACTCCATTACAGATGTGATACCATATAGGTGTTGGGAGAGCAGGCAGTCAAGAAATAAAAACCATCTTAAGGATTCACCTGACTAGTCTGCTGTTTGGATTACTTGCTAGCTAAGCTAGCGGTTGCTGAAAAGCAATTAGTTCTGTCTAGTCCCTCTGTGGAATGGCCAATAAATCAGGAGGTTTCTGTCTGAAGACCTGTTAAGTAACAATGTTTGTAGATCTGTTTCTTTGCAAAATTCTGGCAAGTGGATCAGATATAAATAAAAAACTGAAATAACAGAAATAGAAAATAACTTAATTAGTTGTATTTTTCAAACTGCTTAATTACCCTTAAGGTAATGGAGGTTATTTTGACCTGGGCTATACACTTAAGTATTCAGATGAGAGATGGTAATTATTAGCTGTGTTTTAAATCTAAGTGAAATGGTAAAATATTGAAGGAGAAGATACAGTTACTGAAAGTTTTATATAATTAGAGTAAGATTGCAATTAAAATAAGAATATCTTGAAATAATAGGTTGTGATTACTTTTTCAGAAAAGAAGGTATATTTTACCGAGATGTTTGTTTCTGTAGTAATAAGATTTCAAATAGAAATGTTAGTCATTTACACTGGTTTGCGTTAGCATCGTAAATAAATTTCTGTTGTTTATTACAATCTACTTTTATGTTTATTTCATCTACTTCTGCTCTTGCAATATTCATTTAAAGCTAAAAAGAAAAGTTGTTATAACACCTGGCTTGAAGATAAAGCTCCTGCACCTTGCTCCTGATGGTGCAGAAATCACAGGGTCTATAGACTGTGAAAGTTGAAGCTGCTGAGCATCTGGCAATAATGTATTAATATAGCTTGTTTTACAAATGCTCATCCAGTCTAGCAGGTCAAAAGATGGGTCTCTTTTAGGCCTGATGGTATGTCTTTCACACTGGAAAACCTCTTTGAAAGCAAGAAGATCTCTTTTCATACCCAATAGAAAAGAGAATGGATGGCTGTTGGCGATCAGTTTGGGAAACAGTTTCAAATAAGAGCAAAGCTGTTATCATTGATTTATTTTGAGGAAATTCAGCATTTGGCTAAACAACTCAGAATCTGAAATGGCAGCATTTTGCGGCCATTTCATTGTGATTAAGCATTAGCTAAACAATTTGTATATTAAGGGTGGTGGTCTAGGTGTCTGCTTTCCATCCCACAAGTAATGCTTTGTTGTCTTGCTGTTGGCCTTGTATACAAATGAGGGTTTTTGCTCTCATACATTAGGTGAATGTTCTCTGTGAACTGCAGTGCTATGCCTTCCACACGTGGAAATTTTACCACTAGGATTTCTTTTTTATCTGCAGTAGGATTTCTTTTTCTGTCTCCTAGGAAGTGTAGCAGGAGTCTACATTTCCGTTGACTGGAGGCTCAGTTTGAATTTTTCATTTCCCAGGAATTATATACACAGAACATACCCATTAGTCAATATTCCCACTGACTCTGTTGCAACACTGTAGCATCTCATAAAGACTGGGTAATTTCTGTGGTCCGTCTGTTCAGCCTGACTGTGAGAAGTCTGCTCTTATTGCCATAATAATTTTATGTAATTTTGCCTGTAATTTATAGCATTCTTTTGAGACCATCCTTTGTGCTTGTGTCACTACACTGCCAGATGGCAAAGGTAGCTCTACAGCTTAGATAATTGTAGTAGGAATTTCAGAACGTCATGTCCATGGCCAGAAACAGAGCTTGTGAGTAGGGTGGTATGTATGAGCAAAAACCTTTTCAAGTTCAATGGAAGACTGACTCCAGGGTCTCTGATTTCACCCTTTCTTTTCTAGCTGTGTGAATCAATTTGATCTTTCCATAGTAGGTGTAAATGCCGCTCTGTTATTCGAGCAGTCATGTTAATTTTAAGAGCACTTCTATATGATTTTTGCTTTTCCCTTTTTACCTTTGTTTTACCCTTTAGAAGGTGTAGGAGGAAAGAAAACTTGGTCAGCTGTTTGTTTTGTATAAAGAAACAGGCACAGAATAGGTTTCACAGCATTTTACAAAGTTAACTAGCAATGCCAAAGAGGTGATCTAATAGTGCAATAAATAACATAGTAACAAAACATAAAATTTAATATCCATGTTTTGTATTGTTTTTCTGGCATGCTTTGGAAAGCAAATGGAAAGTGTTGAGTAAAATTTAGATGCTTGAGGCTACCCGCTGACTTTCAGCATAAAGACTTGGTTCCATCTTGGTTCCTGTATTTCAGTGTATCTACTCAATCTATCTCTTGCTATGCATGTTTGTTGTCTGACTTGTCTGTCTTTGACAGTCTGTCAGTTGTGATTAGGACAAATTGGAAACTACCTATGAAGTGTGATTTCATCATGAAATCCCAGTTCATCAAGATGTGAAAGTCTTGTGAAAGCATTGGGTAGGATCAGCAGCTATGGAGACAGGGTTGTTTCCTGCCTTGCAGTTACTGATTCTGCTGGGGGACAGGCAATTCAGTAGTGCAGACGGCTCAGCACAGCCAGCTCTGGCAGATACGTTCTGCATTTGTGTCAGTGTGCCTGGGAATCCTGAAAAACACAGTGCGTTCAGTTGTGAGGAGCAGTTTAGTCAAACAGGATCATAAACACTTTCTGTGGCAAGGTGTGATGTCTCTGTAATGAAATATTTCCAGTCTTCATTTCTGCAATGATAAAAACCAAACTTTTGGTGCTTTGTCCTGAGGACCCAAACCAGCCAACACCTCAAATCATCATGGAACAATTTGAACGCTACATTTGATACCTATTGATAGCTACTGTAACTGATGTCTAAAATCTCAATGGTATGTTTCGTTTCATCTGTTGAAGTTGTTTTGATTTAGTTCCAGCTGTAGTTTCCGTTTTGTCTAATGTTTTGGTTGGATGGCAAATTAAGTGAAGGCCCTGCATCCGCTGTGTTCTGAGAATTCAAAAAGGAAGGTATCTTGGTGTTTGTCATTTGATTTATGTATTTTATATTACAGTTTACTTAATTTCAGCGTTAGGTGTTTGCTATGTTGGTAAAGTTTCTAACACAGTTAAATTAGAAATCAGAAAAAATCCTGAAAAAACCCTTTGGGTACAAAGCAAGCTAGGTGGGACATAAAAGTAGAACTCAGAATCCTTATTATGACTGCCTAAACATTGTATTTGTGAATACATCATCCTATATGCCACAAATCTCATAGAGATTGATGAACCCTAGCTCAACTTTGTAGAGTGAGCATTTATCTTCTGGAGCTATTAAAGAAGATCGCCTCACAGAGGGCTATATTATAGGGGAAAATACACAATATTCTCTCTTGTTCAGTCTCTATCCTCATTGCTCATTCCCTTCTAGAATGTGCTAATAGTGGGCATTCTCCAAAGATGCTCAAATTGTCTTTACTCTGCACTAAAGATTTGCACTTGTTAATCTTTCTGGAAGATAAATAATACACTGGTAAGATCACAAATCATAACTCCTTTGTAGGCAGACAGAATTCACAGTTATAAAACATGTTTTTGTAAAATCTGGAACAGATTGGACAATCTCACTAAGCTACAGCCTTCAGCTACAGCCAAAATGCACAGAATGCAAATGCAGTTGGTGCATGAAGGTTCTTTTATGGGCTGTTCTACTCCTAACGCAGCTTTTCTGCATCTCACTGCTTTTTAAGTTACTCTAAGGGATGCCTTAAGTCATAAAATGGGCAGATCTGGGGACAGGAATGGGTAATTGTCTGCAAGAATTTCTCAGTTATATTTCTGTTAACTGTATTAGCAAGTTCTCTATGAACCCACTGGGTTAGATCAAAGGACCACTTTGTTTCCTGGTACTCTTCAGTAGCTATTAATAGCAGGCACTGGAAGAAAGTGTTATAACAAGATGAGCATGTGGCAGTAGTTCTCTGGTGTGCTCTTCCAGCCTCTGAGTATTTGCTGTGCATGGACTTGCGAGGAGAATTATCTTTGCTATTCTTTCAGGCTTTGGATGGAGAGATTTTTTATTTTTGTGTACTGGCTTTCTGAGCACATTTTTGAACCTTATCTTGAAGATTCCATCTCACAATTTTATTGGATGCTCCCTAGGTTTTGTATTATGAGAAACAGTGAACAACTGATCTCAGTTTACCTTTTCCATGCCACTCATGTTCCCTTTATTGTTCTCTTTACAGGTTGGAGAGTCCTAGGCTATACATTCAGGTTTTGTAGTGAAGCTATTCCATAACCCTCATCCTCTGTCATCTTTCAGTACACTTTTTTCTTACTCTGTGATTATCTTTTGGACATAACAGGACCAGGATTGCACATCCTGTTCAAGAGAAAATGGGACATGAAGGCTTTTTAATTTTTCTCTAAACCCTTCTAAATGAATTTTTGACCACTGTGGAGCTTTAGGCTTTGATACTTTTGTAGGTCTAAAGATATTGTTCCTGAGCTGCAATAGCTACAGATACAGCCCGGTAATGATTAAATGGCCAAATATAGGGTAGGATAAATGATAGGTTTTGCAGGCTTAATCAAGGCAGTCAGATATCCGTAGTGCAGTGCTGTGGAATGGTTAACTGAGTTCAAAGTGAAGATGTTGAATGTTTCTTCTTTTTTAATGAGGTAGAAAAAGTCATTCTTGCCCAAAGAAACTTTCCAGTTATTAAGGTTGCCAGTGAGTTACTGTAAAATGTGCTACTTACTTAAGAAGCTGCATTTTACCATCTTCTGATGAGCTATTTTTGTCTACTTTTGTCCATTATTGTGCAATTAATTTGCATCCTAACTTTTTTTTGAGACAGACTACTTTTTAAATCTAAACTTGAAACAAAAGAAGTTTTGTTTTCAGAAGACAAATTTCTCAATTTGTAACAGGGAGAAGTGTGTACTTAAGCAAAACCAAAATGATAACTTAAATGTTGTTTTAAGTGTGTGAGTTTAGCTAAATATTCAGCACTGTCCTTCAAATAATATTGATGTTCAGAGCCTAAAAAGGCCTGTGAAATTGTATCAGTTCAGACACCGAGTAAAAGAGAATGAAGCATAAACACAAATGAGAGCAGCAAACCAGCACCCTGCTATATTTAATGCCTGTACTTAATAATGGATGTGGTTTCTCATAGCTTAATAAAAACAAAAGAGGGAACAGCGGAATTCACCAATGTTTATGAATTAAGAGAATGCCACTGAAAAGTTTTTGCAACCCTTAGGCTTAAAATAAATTACTTACAAGAGAAAATTATTATAGGCATGTATGTATGTCCATACTTATCAGCAAGTATCTTTGGCAATAAAAATACATAACATACATTGTAATGTTGATTAGATATTCCAAATGGATGAAAAGAACTGAAAATCTTTAATTCCAGGAAGTATTAGATCTGCTTTTAAATATGGCAAAAGAGTGGTACAGTGCTTAATGCTAGGACCTATAACAAATGACAGTAACATTAAGACATGGTTTGCAATGTAGCCTTTTGTGGTTGAGAGCTTATTTAATAATTAGGATGAGGATAAAGTGGAAATGGATTGAGATTGTATTAGTGGTAGGCGTTGAAGTGTGATGGTACTGCATGTTCTTTTGAGCAGTATCTGCTGTAGCACGTTTAGTTGGTTACCATGGTTTCTCTTCCTGCAAATTCTATTGTTGTGATACTGAGGATGAATTGAAATAAGGTTCTGCAGCATGAATTTTTAAAAAAATAAGAAAAGGTAATAATGTTAGGCATGATAATGAGTCGTGTTTTCTTTATGTTTGGGGGTTATTACACATTCAAGATTACGTGGCATCAGGAGAGAATTTTGGGGGCAAAATAAATGTCAAAAATTAGTAATCCTTAGTTTAGACAACCAGCTACATGTGTATCCATTTCTTACACACTACATCTTCTCTCTCACTACGTTATGAAATTGCTTTAAGAAACTAGCCGCTGATATTTTTAAAGGAGACAGAATTGGTAGGCTGTTAGACCATAATGCTGCAAATGAACTGCAGCAAAGGAACTGCAAATTAATTTCAGAGGCCAGTTGCTTTGGTAGCTGAATGTTCATTTTCAGTGGGCTCTTTCGGGACACACATGTAGTGCTCTTTCAGAACATACATTGATTGCCATGGGATTACTTACGCATGTAAAATTTGACCTCTGCAAAAGGCTTTTTGAATTCAGAGGTTAAAACATCTGCATTCTGCTGGAAAGCCTCATTTTATAGGCTGGGACACTGGAGAGGAACTGGGGAAAAAAGGATTGTTTGAAACAAACTTTCTGTGTGATAATAGCTGAATTATGGTTTTTAAATTATGAATATATCCAAATTTGGTCATATTTTATGCTGAATCCAGAGAAGGAACCCAGCAAATGATAGCTGACTGCATCCCTTCACCTTTCCATGATAACAGACATCATGCTTGTTGGCAGCAGGGCAAGAAAAAATTATAAAGACCATTTTAAAGACTAAACTTTGCACATCTTTCTACTGTGTGGAGTTTTTTTACCCAATTTCCAAATGCAGTGATTGGCAGTAGCAAGGGCTGAATTCAGTTTCTAGAAAGCTTTCTAAAATATTCACACAATATTTCTTGGTTGCTCGCTGAAAAATCCAGGCAAAGTGTGCTGATAAATTTTGGAACTTGCTTTTCTGCTCTAAAATAAAATAATTTGGCCTCTATTTAAATGATCTTCCATGTAAAAGAAATTTCCTTTTCTATAGAAAATTGGGTACTAAATAACATACTTTGTTACTTTGTCAGTAACATGGAAGGCTCAAGTACCAGTAAACAGCATAGGCGTCCTGCATGTCATCTGCCTTATGTAAGTGCACCTGGACACTACTGAGGTGACTTTGCTGAAGTATTTAGAAGAATAATAAATAGCTGCTAACCTTAATGAGTAATTAGCTGGCTACCTAGGCCCTCCCACAGACTAGAATGCTTTTTTCCTTATGGTTCATGTCTTCTTGCTGTGTTCCTGTTCTCCTTCCCTCCTCTTCCCATCTGTTGTTGTTGTCAGCTCTGTTTTCTTTTGGCTAGAGTACCTAATTTATCTTTGGCAATTCAATTTGCTGCAGCCTTTCTTCTGCTCATGTAAGTTCAGTACTTCTCAGAGGAATATTTTCTGCTTGGCTGGTGTGGTGAACTTTTAGCTAAGTTGTCCAAGAGCTGTCTGTGCTCAGTGTATATAACTCATGTTCATTTTCTGCCATGTCCTATACCTCTGACTATAGCTCCTGCTGCACCATAAAGATCTACTGTAACCTGGTGCATTGTAAAGCCTTTGGGCTTGTGGGTGAGGCACTCTGGAGCTCAAAAGATCTGGGCTCACTTCTTGCCTTCACATATGACTTGGCTTAGGCTTTTAAGTTTTCCATGCCTCGTTTCTCCATTAGAGAGGGTACCTTCTTTCCCATATTGTCTCACATGCCTGTTCAGTATAAAAGTCTAGGATCTCTTAAAAATGGCCCACACAAACTGAAAGTTGTATCCTGTCTCTCAGACTACCCCCAGTCACAACTCCTGAGCAGGAGTCTGTGTTGTACTGTACTATTTTTATGGTGTATAATGTCTGTCTGCTTTGAAGCTTTTAGGCACTGTTGGAGTTGAATTAGTAAAAACTTAAATTGCAATGCAATCAGTCTATAATTGTGTGTACTTGTACATAGCAAATATTGCACTGTCCTCCCCTGTTCTCTCCCCTGTCAAAAGGATACGTATCTCTTCTGTCTTCTGCAGGTTCTATTGGAATGCCTTTTTACTCTATTGCTTTTAGAAAATGCTAGATAGAAATATATCTTCAAGTTAGTCCTTTTGGTAGGCCTCTTCTTTCATATGCTTTTGAAATACGCATCTATAAATCTTTGTGCTTGGAGAAACAATTTACTTTTCCTGATCTTCATCAATAAGCAAAAAAGTCCTTCAGCTTTATAAATATGCTTTCAAAATAACAAATAGCCACATTGTTGTTTAATCTCATAATTGTTTTTATCAAAACATTCAAACTCTAAATCCACTGACAGCAGTAAATGTTATCTGGCATGGTTTTCCTGTTCCTTCTCCCTCTTTTATACTTGATGTACCTCAGCTGACTTAATTATTGTTCCTCCTGATTTGATAGGTGCTAGGTTTCTTTTGTAGCTAGACATGAGTAAGTGAACTTTAACAGTTTCTGTAATAAACTGACATTTGCCCCACCTACTGCTGCACTTCCATGAAGGAACAAATTGCATTCTGGAAAAATAGACTATAATAATGGAAAAGCTATCAATCTTTATTGATGATCTGTTAGTAGCCCCCAGAATCCTAACAGTGCATATTGTATATGCAGGAACCATTTCATTTTGCATGATTATGCTTGTTTATTGTTAAGGAATGCAGCTTTTAGAGAACAGGATGGGTATATAGGTGAATCTCAATGTTTACAAATAAATGGTGAGTAATTACTAGAAGATGAGGGATAGAATACATTGATAAAACAAATTAAGTAGCAAATTGTGTAATAGCTTTAGGTAAGTTAAGTAAACTTTTATTGTAAGTTTGGGATTAACAGTGGCTTAAGGCAAATCAGGTTTGACAATTTCTCTGGAACAGAAATCTGACTGTAGTTATTTTTAATCTAAGGCATTTTTTTTATATAGATAAACTTTGAGACCTTGAATAACATATGGAGTGCACGTAAATGATCAAAACCAAAACAGGAGCAACAACAAAAACAGTGTTTGTCCATTCTGCTCTCCAAAAACCCTTTTTGCACTTGCAAAGCTATTTTATAGGGAAAATTTCTTAGGGTTTTCACTTGATGTCTTTGACTCGGAATTCCTTGACATGCTGTATTAAAATATGCATATTGTCTTAGTAAGATAAATTAAGAGAAAGTTGCTTTTAGTGTGAGAAAACCTTTAGAAGCAAAAAATAAATGTGACAGTCATGAGTAACTTTTGAACTAAAAAAGGGTAGACTTAGACTAGATAATAAGAAATACATTTTTTAGAATGAGAGTGGTAACACGCTGGAACAGGTTGACCAGAAAGGCTAAGATGCTCCGTCCTTGGAAACATTCAAGATCAAATTGGATGGGGCTCTGTGCAATCTGATCTAGTTGAAGATGCCCCTACTCATTGCAGGCAGGTTGGACTCAATGGCCTTTAAATGTCCTTTCCAACCCAAACTGTTCTATGTTTCTATGTCTCTATGAATTTAAGCCCTTGTAGGAAAAGCTGCTGTAAGCGAGACAAAAAATGTGCATGTTTGACCATTATGCTATGTCCATTCTCTCCGTAGTGTGCATGACTGCAGTGGAATTTCTGTTGCAAAGCTGATGTTGTTCTACTTCTAAATTTGCCAGACAAACAATGTCATACATGACCTAGAATGAAAATGTTATACCTAGGCAGAGTAAAACTTGCACGCACGTTTTGAAGTTTGCTAAGCAGAGGGTTGATAGTTTAGAAGAATTAAAATACAGTTCTGATTTAAAGTAATACGAAAGCGGCCAGTAGCATGATGTCACATTGCAAAATTCACTCTTGGAGAGCATTTCTTCAAAATTTTTGGTAAAGACATGTAACTATTCGCTTAGTATCAGACTGTGAAAGTTACTAATACTCTTGTTAGTAACATTTCCTGAAGGTGTTTATTCCAGACATGTTGTCATTGCTTTCCAAATACTGCTTTCATTTAAAGAGAAGATCAGGCTTTTTTCCCCATGGATATGTAGATTTCAGTGTGTCTTCATCGTGTAAAAAAAGCAGTAAAACGTTGTCAAATCATTGGTATTGTTTCTGATTCAATCATCAAATCAATTCCAGGGAATCATACAAAGTTTAAACGGAATAGGGCATGCAAGCGCATTACTTGCATGTAATGTCCATGTAAGAAGAGGTAATACATCTGTACAAGAGCTTTTTTTCAGAACCAAACGCATTCTTTTCAAATGATCTATCACTGATCAAGAACATTAAAAGTGATCTGAAGCGTTAAGTGATCTTACTGCATATTAATGATCAGTTGACATTTGTTTAGAGTTTGAGATGGTGAAAACCAGCTATTTAAAGCTGTTTCAAAGTAAAATAAGTCATTGAGACAATGTCTTATTTTGTTAGATTTATTCCTTTGTTAGATATATTTGTGAAACACACCATCACAGGTACCAAAGTCTGATAACACTTTCAGTCTTCATTGTTTTCAGCAGCTGTTACCTACTGCTGATACCCTAGAGCAGTTGTCTGTCACTTGTGTTGTCCCTGACAGAGCTCATAATCCACAGGAAGGTGCCATTGCTCTCATCCTTGCAGCTGCCTGCTGCTTGCAGCATGCTCTTTGAAGAGCATTGTTTCCCTCTTGGACAACAAAGTGTGAACAGTGAGGCAGGTAAACAGTCTTCAGTCTCAATTGAGAGACTGCTGGGAAACTGTTGTTACTGGTACAGCACCAGCCCCAAGGTTTTTTTTGCTTGAACCTGGTTAGAGAGTGAATTGAAGGTTGTGTCTGCATTGGCATGGGGTACACACAACCAGCAGTTCCAGCTCTGGGATTTGTTTTCTGTTCTGAAGGATGCCACACTTTTTCCACGCTAAATTAAACTATCACATATTCAGCCAGAGCATGGGTCTGATCAGGTTTTAGGGTAACTTTATACCTAATCAATGTTCATCAAGCAATATTTAGCCAGCCAGCCATGCTGCCCATCCAAATGGCGCAGGAACACTGTCTATAGTGACTGTACTCTGCCACCTTTCCCAGGCATATCAGAAAATGAGGATTTTTTGTTTCCACTTGCATAAAATGCACCTTTACTTTTAATCCCTAAAGCATTTGATTTTGTTTATGCATGTTGTGTTCTTGTAAGCTACTGCTAAGGTTTTGGAGATAATGATAATTGTCAACCAGGAACTCTAGGAAGATGACAAGTTCCATAATTCCTTGGCCATCCTAAGAAATGTTGCCATTAAATAATAATAAGAAGAAACAAACACCAAAATGAGCTGCTCTCAGGAGCTGGAGACCTTCAAGGGTAACTGTGTGGAAGAGGTTTTTGCTGCATGTAAGACTTGTGCTTCTTTGACAAGGAAATGTGCCAAAAGAGTATCTGTGGGATAATTTGGTTTTTCCCACATGAACACAGCATGATTAGGAGACATCCCCAATAGCAAGATTGCTTGTATTTCTGTCACATCTTATAAAGTGTCAAGACTCTGGTCTTCAGGGTTGGTTGAGAGTTTTCAGAAGCTAGAGCTGCAATTCTGGCACCTAATTTTTAGTTGAATTTCTACCTTCTGGCCACAAAGTACGTTAAGATGCTTTTTCTCTGAGGTAAGAGTAAGTCCAAGTGACTTTCAGACACATGTAAAGAACTTAAGATTTCCCAGCTCAGCGTATGAAGTTGCTTGAAACTTATGAGGACATGAGTAGCCCCAAAGGGTGCGAACTGTGTTCTGGTTGCAGCTGCGCATTTTAAGTAATGTTTTTGTCTGGATACTGTTCTCATCATAAAATATTCTGTGGAAGAGGTGAATAGGTACTGTACAATTTTGTATGTGGACTTTAAAATCCATCTTAGATGGTAAGAAAGTGAGGATGGGCTCTTGGTCCTTCCCTTCTTTCTTTTGTTTCATCAGTGAATGCTGCATACAGAGTAGGTGGCTGAGTCTGAAGCCTGTCTCTCTCATGCTCTGATACCTAATTCAACTCCTCAGTCCTTTATTACTAGCCACATTTGCTCTACCGCTTAATACGCTTTCCCACGTTGTTATCCACTCTGCCCTACTGGCAACCAAAGGGACTAGACACAGTGATTGCTTTTCAGACAACTTTGAATAAAAGAAGTCTTTTATCTGTAGTCCTGCTGCTTGCAAACAAATGCACAGTGGACACAATGAGACTGTTTGACATGTCAGAGGTCCATTTCTTTTGCTTGGAAAAACATCTAATGTTCCCCTGTTTAAACCAAAAGAGAACATACATTATCTGTATCCTGCTTTCTATTTCTTAAACAAAAAACAGCTGGTATTAGCACTTGCCTTAGGAAGATACCGTCAGGAAGCTGAAATACAAAATCTTGGCTCTACTTAGTTGCCACGGTGATGTATAATTAACCAGGCTGCAGCAATGTTATGGAAAGTAAGCATAAGGAAATATTTTTGCTTATGGAAAAATTTAAACTATAGTTTTAAGTAAGACTGAAGGGACTGAAGGTTAAAATTTAATTGATCATTTGCAATTGGACATTTATGTTTGCATTTATATTATAATTTGATCAAAATAGTATCACTGTGTAGTCAGACAGTAATGTAAACAAGTTTGAAAGAATTAAGACAAGATTCTGAGACATCATAGATGCTACAAACTTCATAAGAGATGGGTGTTTCATTGATTTGTTGGAGATTTGTGGGGTTTTTTTCCTCCTTGTTGCTAATAGGATTCTATTTGGAAAACAATACAATTCCCCACAACGTATCCAATAAGAAAAGAACAGAGGGAAAAAAGTTTGATTTGGAACAAATGGGAAATCAGATAAAGGTAAACCCATTCAATGTTAACCTTTTGCAGCTGATACATGAGCGCCTTTTCCAAGTGGTTATCACACTGATGAAGAGTAACTTCTTTGTTTAAATAGCTTTCTTTAATTGGTAATAGTTGAATTTCCCATATGTAGTTTAAATCAAGAAAGTTGAATGAACCTTTGAATGCCAAAAGAAATTGATGTGCAGTTCCCCAGATATGTACGGGAGAATGTTTCAGTCTGTCTGTGAGGTTTATGAGAGAGATGGTGGGGTCCTGTTGAAGAATTAAAACTGTAGAACATTATCTATGAGATAGTCGTGCTGAAATGCGGGTCAGGAGCGGTAGGATAAAGATTATGTACTTTTGGAAATCCTATTCCTTGTAGTATCTCTCAAATACTTTATCTACAGCAGCCTGAACAAATGTGCAGCATAGGGGCTGCTCAGTAAAGCATAGCTGGGTAGAATCATGCACCTACTGACCCTGATGGGAAGAGGTTTAGTACTTTAAAGACTTGTTCTTTGCTTTTGGCCATCTTGTTCTTCAGAACTTTGTTTTAGACTCTAAAGGATGTTACTAAAATCAAGACACCATGTGTACTGACTAATAGGCCCTGAGAAGCTTTTCTGTGCCTTATCTTCTCTTGATAAGATTAGTGTAATACTTTCTCTTCTAGAAAGCTAAGAGCAATAAGTCACCTTCAGCTTGTTTAAAACTCTGCTATAAGTACTGTCAGAGCATCTGTTACTGATTAAAGCAGCAGTTCCTCTACTACATCTCTTAATAAAAATAATTCTATTGCATATTGTCATTTAAGGCCCATTGTTCTTCACCTTCAAACTTACTTGGTTCTCCTGCAAATTTTAACATCACAGGGCTTGTGTGTGCTCCATGTGCTTCATTCCCACTGACTTGAGCAGAAGACAGTGAAGGTTGATCACTTTGGCACCGCAAAGTGCTGAGCAGTCTTTGCTCATGTTGACTTCTGTGACAGCAGAGGATATGCAAGGAGCGCATCTCATGGTCAAAGCTTGTTTGCCATGTCCTATGCTGAATAGAACAGTGCTCTCAAGAATGAGCCTAAATATGTTCATACCCCTTCTGCTGTAACAGGGCATTATCTTTCTACTTTCTGAATGACATGTATTCACTGAAAACTGCATCTTGGGATGAAATGAGTATTTTTTAAAAATGTATTTCTTTATGTTGTGTTGTAATGTCTTGCTTTTCAGTTTGATTCAGAGAACTTTTAGTTTATGTGGCGTAAAAGTATGCACAGAAGTACCATTTCATTTCTAGTAAAATGCCTAGGTAGTTCCTACCCATTGTGTCCTCTTTTCTTAATGAATAATACGCTGATTACTGAGAGCCCCCTGACATTGTGTTATGTGAAAATAGCAGCTCCTGAAATTACAGTCACTGTCAGATTATTGATAGCGGGATGGGAAGGTTTGGCATTTTGATTCAGAGTACAAGAAAAAACATACATTGCAAAACGAGTGGGTTTGCCCATATTTACAAGAAGAGTGCAATATTTCACCTGAGGCAAGGTCTAAAATTATGATTCCCCTTGTTTGGCAAAGCCCCACAGGAAAGGAGGCACTTCAGCAAAAGCACCAGTATTTACTTTGCGCCTTAGCATCTCCTATGAAGCATTTGATTGTAAAATTAAAGCAATCTGTAGTTTCAAATTTAGTTTTTAATACTTATTTGGGAGATCTGACCTCCCAAGGGGGCCAATACCCTAAGCAGCCACACTTGCTGCTGTCTGACCGAGGAATAACACTGGAGCAAGCCGTGAAAACAGCTTCTTGCCTCCATCTTCTCCGCAGGAAACGCATTGGCTGTTGCTGAATGTAAACAGTGGTGTACTTTCACACATTTAGGTTGCTTTTAGGCAGAAAATTGTTGCATATTCTAAGTACAGTTTTTTGAAAGTATGCTAATATTCAGGTAAAATTGGTGTTCTTTTGGTTGCTAAAAGCTTGTATTGAAATCCTATTCCACCCCGACTGCAGAGTGGTTGGTGTCAGATAGCTTTCACATTATATATCCTGTATGTTACAAAGATTTGCTTGAAGCTCAGGACATAACAAGCATAACACAGAAGGACTTCTGTACAAAGCTTGAAGAGTTAGTCCTTGGCCTTTGGCCAGGAATAAAGAATGCTTGCCCTTGTGCCATTTTGTCCTGTGCTGCTCCAGTTCTGGCAGCGGTTCTGCTTCAGTGTAACTGTTGGCACTGCAGCTCAGCTGAACCCCAAATGGCCTCTTCCTGCAAGCAAGCAGGGGTGCAGAGGTGCGAAACGGCATCAAAACTCCTTATTGATCAACTGTAATAGAGGACTCTGTTAGGAGAACTCTTCATATCAAAGTCAAGCAAATTGACTATGGTGATGCAGTAGTAAAATACTAAGAAAAGCCATCAAGAGTGTTAAGTAGTTTTCAGTTTTTCCATGGGATAATGGAGGGGCTAAAAGAATAAGAGTACAAACAGCTCCTTCTGGGACAGTCACTATTTTGGCTATCTATCTGCAGTTGTTGTTGATCTCTCCTTCCTATCTGTGCTAAGTAGTAGTTGAGTTTTTCATTCTCGTCTGGAGCAGACACAGGGCATAGTCGCAGCTTGAAGTGATAAAGTGTTTTTTATTGTTTGCAAAGGCTTGCTTGCTCTTCTTTATTCTGCTTACTGTTCTTTAAAAAAAAAAACTTTCCCATTTCATTGAGGCAGATTTGGAAGTCAAACCAGAAACTTCAGACTCTACTACGATGGAAAGCACTTTGTTGGGGAGAAACGTTTTGAGTCCATCCATGACCTGGTGACAGATGGATTGATTACTCTTTATATTGAAACGAAAGCAGCTGAATACATTGCCAAGATGACAATAAATCCTATTTATGAACACGTAGGATATACAACTTTAAACAGAGAGCCAGCACACAAAAAACATATGCCAAGCCTGAGAGATGAACATGATGGCAAAGAGTCTACAGGAGAGGATGAGGTAGCAGAAAAGAGGGTAAGCAATTATTAACCCACACTCTGTTTTTCTGTTAGACTTTTTATTTTGTACTTTTAACCCTCCCCCATCTACTATAAAGTGCTAAAGGTGTCTGTAGCTATTTAGTCTACATATTTATTTCCAGTAGTGCATTAATAGTAATATTTAAACTGTAGAGGAGTTTTTTATGGTAATTTTTGCATACTGCAAATTTAAATGTTTTGGAGGTTGATTATTTATTATTGTGAAGTTCCTTTCTTCAGATATTTTCGCAGTTAGAGATGTTTCCATAAGGCCACTTCTTTATTTCAAACGGGCTAAAAATATTTCATCTGAAAATTGTTTACAGTGCGTAAGAAAACTGCCCCCTTGGTCAAAAATTACATTTCTTTATATATTCATCATTCCCCAGACAAATGCATTCCATAATCTCTTCAGCAGTCTGCATACAATGACAGTAAAGTTGTCCACATTATAAATAAGCCTGTTCATTAAGTTGATAAAATGTTAAAACATTTCACTTGGCTAAGTTCAGCCTGTCAGAAGCTGACAGAGCTATTTTTGGCCTCAGCCAGACTTATGAAGAAGGATTGCTCTCTTCAGAAAGTTGCAGTATCAGCTGAGAACTGACTGCATCCTGGGTTATAAAAGAAAAACAAACAACAAAGAAATCTCAGAATGGGTGAACACAGAAATATTAAGGAGGTTGGAAATGTGTCAGGCAGACAAAGCAGCTGCTTGAAACTTCATTTTTGTGACAGAGACTGAACTTAAAAAGAAAACATAATGTGAGTTCCATCATGTTAAATGAAATACTTTATTTATTGAAAAGTTGGCACTTGAGTCTTTTTAAAGTGTATTTTTACATATGTGTAGGTGTTAATGCATGTGTAGTCGCCTGATATGCTCCCCTATTTCACAAACTTCAGAACGACATTAGGAGTACCTAATATGCTTCTACTGCTTAGAAGAAATGCTAACCTTAGTTGGGATCATCTGTTTGTCTTTCCAACCAGAAATGTGCTTCTGATTTCAGTTTTTCTTGAGGAGGGGAAAGGTCTGACTGACAATTGCCAACAAATATGACTGTTACAGTGAAACTAAGCTCTGTACAGAGTCCATGAAGAGAGGAGGCTCATAGTTTTGGTGCTTCAAATCCTTCCCCAGAGAGTCTGTCATCCTGCCTGAATTTGCTGAGAGATGAAGCACCCATCTTAGCTTGAAGTATGGGTCTTCACTGTTATCAGATCATTTTGAGAAAAGAAATACTGGCGGGGATATTGAAGTGAGCTGGCTACTTTAAATATCCGATTTCTTGCCTGTTAGGTACCAGTAGTAGAGGGGTGAGTTATCAGTTTCAGCTCCTGACAGCAACTGACTTGCAGTGTGCCGTTTCAAAAGGATTTTTTTTGCATGTTATCATAGAGAGTTCATTATAATGCAAAGCCTGGGAAAAATCTTCTGTAGGGGTTCTGGAAGTCACCACTTTGGGTTTATTTCGTAAAATTAACTCTTCCTGCATTTAGCAACTTTCAGGTGGCAACAAAACTGCTCTGTCACAGCATTTTTTAGAGTGGTGTAAACCTCTTCATAGTAAAGGGATTTCAGTGATCATTATTGAAGAATTCTGTTTTTCCATGGACAACATGGTGTCATGTCAGACTCATGAGCAAGGTATATATATTGGTTTGAAACATTTTCCATTAAATAGGTCAAGAATTAATATTTCTTACAGAGTTACATTTTAGGTGAAGAACCTTTAGAGACGTCAGTCATGTAATTACAACATCCTACCCTGTTTATCTGGAAGTTATAAGCAACTAAAGTGGCTTCATCTGTAGTATAGTTGAATAGCAGCGGTGTTTACTGGCCTGAAACCCAGCTTTCGAGCCTTTTCTCTTTCTTTTGTTGGTACCATGTTGATGTGAACACAGTGAGGTGCACAGACACCACAGTATAGTTAAATGTGAAGATTTTAGTTTAATTTTCAAGTCATTATCCAGTTGGGATTACTATCCGTGGCTTCATGGGGAAGGCACAGTGTCATCTTTTTTCTTGTGGAGAGGTGCAGAGATGACATCTTTGCTGCCTTTATACCTCTCAGGATCTTTGCTGGAGGGTGACACAGAGGGTCCCAAGTGTTGCTTCATCTAGCAAATCTCCAAGGAAAATAAGGCATTCAACCCCATGACCAACACCCGATCACAGTATCAACTGTGATCATAACATTTGGAACAAGCCCCAGTATCCAGCTAAGGCTTGCCAAATCTGTTTTCCCTCCTCTGTAAGTCACAGGATGTGGGGAACAAGGGAAGGGGGAGAGATATGGTGGTGGTCTCAACAAATGTCTCAGAGCAGGTGGTGGCTATGTGCAATGTAGGAGTGAGTGGTGAGAAGAGGAGACCTTGGAGGACTTTCCAGGGTGTCTCCCATCACTATCTGGGGGACTCAATTCCTTGCAGAGCCACTAATGCTGTTACCTTGACAGCCTGGAAGAGCTGTTTCAAGTTCAGTGGGGTGAACATAGCTGACTGGCTGGAGGGCTGTGCAGGCAGGGACAGAATCACATCTGGTGGCTAATTTTGCTAGCAATGAGGACACACAGGAGATGTTACATCTCCACTTAATGGAATTCTCAATCTCTTGTAGTTTATAAGATTTCTTTGGTAAAAATTATAATAGTGAAATAAGAAAAATATATGTATCATCTACTAAACTGCGCAGAAGGTAATTTTACCCTATTTGTGCAGGGTCTTGCTTCTTATTGATATTTACTTGAAAACTTAATAATAATGTAGTATTTACCGTATTAAGAATCATTTAACCATGATATAAGAAAGTCTTCTTATAGGATATTTATAAATAGGTCAAGTAGCTTTTCTTCCTCTTTGGTGGGAGGGATGGCAGAGTGATTCTTGTTGTCCGATATAAAGACAACATCACTGAATCAGTACTGACAATTCTAAGAAAGAATGCAAAGAAAATTTTCCAAAATCCAATGAGAAAAAAGGATTGTCTTATGGTCCAAGCAGCAAAATCTGCATACTACAACATTAGCCCATCAGCCCCATGGTGCAGGTGAATATTTCTGCAGGATACAGTATTTGGCAGTTAATGCAGCTTTGTCAGTTTTTTACTGTAGCCACACAGCTTCTCCCTTCACCACATTTCCTCCTCTGTAAAGGGAGGAAGAAGTCTGGGTCTTGAGCATTGATCATCCTGAGACAAAATACATTCCCAGATTTGCAGACTCTGAGGCTGTCCAGATCCGAATCTAAACTTTGTGCCTGTAACTGTTGCCCAATCTTATGTGGATGGTGAATGAAAGATAAACCCTTCATAAGCTGGAGAGGAGAGACATGCAGGCTCTGACTGGGGAGAAGGTGGTGGCAATGTGGTTTCGCTTTCTGCCGTAAAATGAAGTGGAGGAAATTGGGCAGCCAGAGAACACAGCTCAAATCTGAGAATGAAATATTAACAAGCGCTTCACCTAGCCTTGAATTGGTGTGGGGCAGTAGCAGGGAGCTCCACAGATTTGTATTAGAGGCCTCCTAGCATGCGCTAATAATGCTTTATTTGTTCCTTGCTTTCTTCAGTGATTAATTTATAGTGGAAGAATTCAGCATGTGTTTGGGTGACTTGTCATATGCAATACATTAAAAATGAGCCTTAGCAAAGGGGAAGGATTTAAAGACGTTAAAAGATGAAAAGACAAAAATTATGCAGTCATTAGATAAGGGTTGTAGGACACAAATCGCAATACCCTTCAGTCCTGAAAGAGACTATATTGTAGTGTGATTTAAGATGAGGTTTTTATTAGCAAAAGCATGAGAATATAATCCACTGCACAGCATGTGCTTCACTGATTATAAGAAGGAATATGACTGCTTACCATTTACAAGTATATATTGAAAATTAAAATTCCTGGTTAATGATTTATGATTTTCATAACCTATGAAAGAATTAATAAATAGTGAGAGATAACTGGAGGAGCGAAGACTGAAAATAGGAGAGTGCTTGTCATGCTTGAATGCTCTGAACAGATATTTTAGCTGCCGTGTTTAAAAAGGTAATGCTGGTTCCCCAAACAGGCTGCAGATTGTTCAGAACACAGTTGTGCAGCCGACATTGTCTGTGTTTTAAGAGAGGGCTAAGATTCATTTGAAAGAGGCGCTTCCCATGTGGATTCACTCTGTATGGCCTAGTGTGGAAGTGGAAATAATACCCAGTATCACAAGATTTACTGTTCCTCCCTGCCTTGAATACTGATGGATCTGTGAAGATTCTCCACTCTCAAAGGTAATTATGGCCTTGGAGCAGATGACTTGATTCAGTTAAATAGCTTATAAAACTGGTCGCTCTTAAAAATTAATAAATCCCTAGATATGTATATCAAAGTCTTTCTTGAAAGCCCTGCAAAACATGGTATTTTTATTTTGACATACTGTTGAGATATTAATATAAGAGGTTGTATGAACAATTTATTTGAGATTTAGTATTTGTTATGAGACAATGAAATAATTAGTTATGTGTTATCACATGTTTCAGAATGAAATGCTGAGGTTAATGTTAGGATGGCAACTGTATCACATTTATTCATGTTTACTTTGGCAATAAATGCTTCAAAAAACTTCAGTGGCTGCAAATCAGTTAAAGACCCCTTCCAGACAATCAGTTCAGTTCCTACAGATGGAAAGAATTGAGAAAAGGTTTGTGGCAGCAGTCACCCTATAAAAGCACTTTTCCGTTCTATTTTTAATTACCTTAGTGGCGATACCATTTTTTCCTCCATAGTGATGAAGGCTGACTGCCTGCAATCCTGTGCAAGGAGATCTGCAAATGTAAACCTGTGTCATTTTAGTAGGAAGCATGCTTTTAAGCCTGTCTCCGAAGATAATCCAGATCACAAAGTTAATTGCAATCTCTGTGTACATTTCTAATGGATTCATAACAGCCTCCACATACAAAATCAAGGGTCATACTTACGGGTGTTTGTAGAGGGACCAGTCTCACTTTCCAGCCTTGAACTGGCACTGATACTTTCATTAATGACACTACTACTTTTCTACTTTTGCTCTCAGTCAAATCTGTAAGT
This sequence comes from Psittacus erithacus, assembly GCA_009867235.2. Classification (NCBI taxonomy): domain Eukaryota; kingdom Metazoa; phylum Chordata; class Aves; order Psittaciformes; family Psittacidae; genus Psittacus; species Psittacus erithacus. The sequence continues at coordinate 1,826 of WYDI02037894.1, read as the reverse complement.
AAGATCTGCTTAAAACCTTCCTTTACTAAGGTTTATTTTATCTTTAGTGAAAGGACATCAGAAAATGTAGCTAAGGAAGTTACATTTGGCTTTCAGAGGAGCCTAAGCCCCCTTAGCAAGGTCTGTGATGGAGGAAGACAGGTTTGAACAACACTGCTTGGTGCCCAGTAATGCCAATGCTGGAATTGACAGGAACTAAACAGTAGTCTTAATAATCAGGGAGGAAAGTGTGCTTTGAAGCAATCTTGATGATGGATTTTTTTAAAAATATTTCCATTTACTTGAATTAACTTAATTTTATGAGAAAAGATGGGTGTGCAATGGATAAAGCCGTATCTACAACAAGGGTAGTGACAAAGCAATAATGTTCTTAAAAGTACAACTAATACATGTTTACCTTAAAGTAAGTTTAAAGATGCAGGAAATGGAGCACTGAAGAATCCCATGGGTTAACTTGAGGAGACTGTCAACTCTTTTCTCACAAATGTTCCTTTCCAGTCCCTGCGCGGGTGTCCATGACAATCACTCTGTAAGTTTAATGTAATTTATAAATAAAACATAACTCTGGAAGGCAAAATTTTCTATTTATTTCTTCTGGGTTTAGCCCATCTTTCAGCAGAGACTTCAAACCACAGACAATTTCGTCAATACCAAGAAAGTTTTTAGCAGGACATAAGACAAGCTTACTTTTTAGGTAGCTACTCCAGCATTGGCAACATCGTACCCTGCAGTGACTGACCCAGCCTCAGTCTTCCTCATCTTCTCTTTCTGTGCATTAGCATTTAAGGTGGTATGGATCTAGTGCCATATGTCATTATACATGGCATATACAGTTCAAACTAAGGCTGCAAATGGTTATGATGCCTCTTTATGAGCATAGCTGTTTTTAACTATTTATTAAGACCCAAGAAAGGTGAACTAATTGCATGTGCTGTCCAGTGTGCAGACATCAGCACAGAGAAAATTCTTTTCTCAGCTGCAGGGTGCTTTTTCAAACTTATAATCACCAAGAGTAACCTAAGTCCTTATTTATGTTCAATGTGCCAGTAAAATTGATACACTAAAAAGGTTGTATAAAAGATCTTGCTTTAAGATTGAGAGCTTGCAAATGAATCATAAACTTTACTAATTTAATCCCCAGGTCACAGAATATCCGTTTTTTCTCTTACCAGTATCTCATGCTTATAAGGGATAAATTAGCAAACCGGACTTGTTTCTTAAGGGTCTCTAACTGGACCTGTAGCTCAGCTCCAGCACTAAACGTGGTTCCATAGCTCTCTTGGTTTTTCCAGGGCAAATTCTTTCTTCTTTCCTTGCCAGCTCTGGTCAGTGTTCCGCTGTGCTCTATTAGTTCCCATGGGTTACAAATGGCATCCCAGCTGATTCCAATAGCCTCACAGGACCTTGCCTATCTGCCTCTGCGTGTGCTTGTACCTTCAAAGCATATTAAAGTAATGCTTACACAATGTGTGGTGTGTGGGATTAATGTGAAGTGAAAGTCATGTGCTTATGTTGGTAACCTGATTGCTAGTTTAGTGTTACAAAATTCAAAACAAATAAGGCTCCACAACCTTCTGACAGTGAGGAGTATCTTAGATTAGGTTGCATTTCAAATGCACACTGTGCCTCCCATCACGATGCTGCTTCTGCAGAGGGGCTTTCTCCATTTTGCAGGTAAGCACAGCTGAGAATCAGCATGCTGCTTCAGCCTTTAGTCGTAGAATCATAGAATAGTTAGGGTTGGAAAGAACCTTAAGATCATCCAGTTCCAACCCCTGCCATGGGCAGGGACACCTCACACTAAACCATGTCACCCAAGGCTCTGT
>WYDI02037890.1:0-38209 GCA_009867235.2 Psittacus erithacus | reverse complement strand
ATTCACAGCTTCCTTGGGCAACCCATTCCAGTGCCTCACCACCCTTACAGTAAAGAACTTCTTCCTTAGATCCAATCAAAACGTCCCTTGGTTAAGTTTTAACCCTTTACCCCTTGTCCTATCACTACAGTCCCTAATGAAGAGTCCTTCTCCAGCATCCTTATAGGCCCCTTCAGATACTGGAAGGTTGCTATGAGGTCACCAGGCAGCCTTCTCTTCTCCAGGCTGAACAGCCCCAACTTTCTCAGCCTCTCTTCATACAAGAGGTGCTCCAGTTCCCTGATCATCCTCATGGCCCTCCTCTGGACTTATTCCAACAGTTCCATGTCCTTTTAATGTTGAGGACACCAGAACTGCACACGATACTCCAAGTGAGGTCTCAGGAGAGCAGAGTAGAGGGGCAGGATCACTTCCTTCGACCTGCTGGTCATGCTTCTTTTGATGCAGCCCAGCACACGGTTGGCTTTCTGGGCTGCGAGTGTACACTGTCTGCTCATGGTCAGTTTCTCATCAACCAACACCCCCAAGTCCTTCTCCGCAGGGCTGCTCTGAATCTCTTCTCTGCCCAGCCTGTAGCTGTGCCAGGGATTGCTCTGACCTGGGTGTAGGACCTTATACTTGGCATAGTTAAAGTTCATAAGGTTGGCATCAGCCCGCCTCACAAGCGTGTCAAGGTCCTTCTGGATGGCATTCCTTCCCTCCAGTGTACCAACTGAACCACACAGCTTGGTGTCATCGGCAAACTTGCTGAAGGCACACGCAATCCCACTGCCCATGTCACAGACAAAGATGTTGAAAAAGACCAGTCCCAACACCAATCCCTGTGGGACACCACTTGTAACTGGTCTCCAGCTGGACACTGAGCCATTGACCACAACCCTTTGCACTCGGCTATCCATATTGTGTCTCTTCCCCCTCCTATATTTCACTGGCTCTGCTTTGTAGAGGTATTATGGTCCACTCCTTCATCCCTTACTAAATGAGTTGACTTCTACTTCCAGTGTTTCTTCTTGTGTATAGAGGTGACTGTTACTGGCGTGGGTTGATTCTTTGGTTCACCTTTGGTGTCTGTCACTGGGGTTTGCTGCAGGGCCTGTCATTTTGTCATCAGATCCAGAGACCTTCTCTTCCCCTTGAGGGTACTGAAGAGTGTTGAACAGGGCGCTTATGAACAGCAATTTTAAAAGTGGCAATTGGTCTTCATTCTGCTGTGAGTTAAATCCAGTCTTTATCAGAAAGGAGACAGGCAAACTTGCAGCCACAATTAGGAATCATTAGCTGCTAAGAAATTATTGCTTGGCTATGGTAACTGTTTTTTAAAGAAAATCAAGGGAACATAAGGTTGCTTTTCTATCTGTTTTGTTATTTTCCTTATCAGTATTATTATTGGTGGTAGAAGTACTGATTTTGTGTTACACCTTAGTTACTGGACTGTTACTATCTCAACCCATGGGAGCTACATTCTTTCCATTCTCCTCTCCATCCCTCAGGGAGCAGGGGAAAGAAGAAGAGGGGGGAGTGAGCGAGCGAGCAGCTGTGTGGTTCTGAGTTGTGGGCTGGGCTTAAACCACAAAACAGCAGCACTGGGAAATTGTTACTTCGCCTATTGTCCTGGGTTCAGCAGTAGCAGTAATTTTTCTCCTTCTTAGTAGCTGGTGCAGTTCTGTGTTTTTGACTTTCGACCTGAGAACAGCACTGATAACACCGATGCTTCTAATTGCTGCTCAGTAATGTTTAGTCTGACCAAGGAGTTTCTGAGTCTCATGCTCTGCCAGGGAGGAGGGAAAGCCAGGAGGAAGCAGAGATGGACACCTGACCCAAACTGACCAAAGAGGTATTCCATACTACAGCACGTCATGCCCAGGATGTAAACTGGGGGCAGTTACCCGGAAGAGCTAGATCACAGCTCGGTTGGGCTGGGTATCGGTCAGCGGGTAGTAAGCAATTGTATTCTCTTCCTTGTTATTTCCTGTAGCATTATTATTATTGGTGGTAGCAGCAGTGGTTTGTGTTATACCTTAGTTACTGGACTGTTCTTATCTCAACCCATGGGAGTTACATTCTTTTGATTCTTCTCCCCATCCTTCCGGGAGTGGAAGGGAGGAAGGGTGGGGTGTGAGAGAGAGACTGCGTGGTTCTGAGTTACTGGCTGACTGGACCTAAACCACGACACCTATCTAAAGTAGAAGGAATAAATTTTCATTTTGCTCATCTTGAATAGGTGAAATCAATATATGGCATTCACTTACAAGGTCATTTTTTAATCTGAGTACAAGGAACTCCATTCTCCCTTTCCAGTAGCAGACACACCTTCTTTTCTCATGTTGTTACTGGAAACTTGCAAACCCACAAGAATGCCAAAGCCATGATGGTATCCTTGTTTAGGTAGAATCAAGAAGTCTTCATCTTTTCTATTGAAGCTGTTCAAACTTTTCTGGTCTGTAAGAAAGATCAGATTCCCTGATCCAGCAAGAATCAGTGTAAACCTGTGCTTAAAGGTTCTGTTTTCTTCCAGTTACTTCATTATTTTATTGATCAATTTTTCATGTAAAATGTATAAACAGACCTGGGAACATGGAAATCATCTTTTCCTCGCCTATATCCACACTAGCTTCTGAGTCAGACAGTGCATATTAAGCGTTTGCTTACCTGATCATGTACATCACCAGTTACTAAATTTCTTTCTGAAGCACTTAGCTATTTGTAGAAAACTTAGAATTCTTAACTTTGCAATGGAGAATCTATTTTGAGAACTCTGGCTTAGTGAGATCTAATACTTAAGCCTATTAGATCTGTCCTAAAAATATTACGTTCTGAAATACTCTGAGCTGAAGACATTTGCAGCTTCTCAAAGTTAATTTGTGAAATCCATAGTAACATGTGAGAAATACATAGAAATGGTGAACAAAACAACTTGATAATGCCAAGTATTGGAAGCTCATTCAGTAATGTTTTCTTTCTACTGTCAGGCACATTAGTATAAATTTCTGTCTTCTACTTGCAGTGTCCTGTCATTTTCCTTCACTATTGTAATTAACTAAATAGATAGTATTTTAAATAATTTCAGTGCTGTTCACTGGATATGACATAAGTGACTTGGATACCCATTCTCTTCTTTAAAAAAAAAAAAAGTGGATTTCCTTTTTTTCTTTTTCTTTTTAGGGAAGATGCTAGCATGAGCTCTGAAGTAAACCTTGGTAACATGAATCATAAAGTTATTTTCAAACATTTATATTAGCAGCTTGGCAGAGAAGAATACTACAATCACATTGCAGCAAACAAATCGTACTATGGATTATAGATGTATGACAATAGTGAACAAACAGCCAAGATTGTATTTTAAGATAAATTTAATTTAAGATATAGATATTATAGGAGTAACTAAAAGGAACCTATATAGGTTGTCTAGCTTAATTTAAAATATAGAAGATATATATGAGGCAGAAAGAACAGCCAGACATTACATTCTATTTCATTTCATATAACAACATGGAAAGTTTATTTTTCAAATGGTCCTTATTATAAAAGACACTGTCATTTGGTCCTAACAGCAACATTGCACACAGATCAATATCACTTACATAAATTGAAAATCAAGAATCATTATATTTAAGATACAGAAAGACTTACAGACAGAGATGGAGTTTCTAGAATATGAAGTGTTCTATGTCTTTTTCCCAAAAATTTCAGTCTTAGGTTAAATACTTATGTTTCAGTTTGACATTTACCAGTTTAAGACATATTTTCCTGAAAATTTATTCAGCCTTGCAAGGAAATTTGGAAGGTTATTGATAAGAACATTTCATTCATGGAAAAAGGAATGCCATGAATTTCTCTGAGGAAGATTTTCTCCTTTAATACACATAGCGCTGGAATATATTTCAGCTGACCATCTAGTCTAGCCCTAAGCATCACAAGGAACATCACTGAACATGTGCTACTTCTGATAATTATTTGTTAAAAAAAGGGCCCACAAGTACTAAGAAGAAGCTACTGCTTTACAAGGGTCACATTTTCCACACACAGGAAAGAGAAATTTGCTTCTTCACCCCACCACCACCCTGCACCTTTAAAAGCATCACACTGACAATCTGCATTCAAGTTTGGGTGTCAAATCCAGGAGTTGTTCAAGCTGTATAGCTCCATGTCCATCTACCTCCTATTTTGTATTAGCAAATTTAATTTCTGTTTCCTAAAAAATATGTTTTTACTTGTCACAATCAAATTTCATCTACTTGATTCTGGACCATTTATTGTTTAATCAGTTTCCTTTTTAATTTTAAGCCTTTCCTCTAAAGTGTTTACAGCACTTACCAATGTGATATCATCTACAGATTCTATGAGGGAAGTCAAGTCCATGCCTTGGATTTCTCATGAAAACATTACCATCAATATGTCAGGCTCAATATAAAATCCTTAGGGTTGCACCTTCAAATATCCTCCAGTGATGAAGGATATTTAAATGAAGGAAAAAAGGGGCATCCTTCTTCCTGCGTAAGTACCCTAATCACTGTGCTATTATGCTAGCCATGAATCACTGCATATTCTGTCTGGCTAGTCCAATAAGCCTTGTAACTATTTCATGCAAAGCAAAAAATTGCCAACTGAAGAAATTAAGCATGAGGCACATGGAGATAAACTCTATTGAACAAAGATTTAGAGAATTAATCAGTGTGTTTTGTAGCAGAAATTGTTAATTCCTGCTAATCTGGAAAGTTTGCAAACCAGCCATGTAACTATTTCAGTACTTTTAAACCAAGCTACTATTAGAACTTTCAGCAATGTAAGTTCTGATAATAATAACTTGCCTGATTATTATCATCTTCTGTTTCCATTTTTGTTAGAACATTAAGCCAAATGGTCCATCTGGCATTCTCTCCCACTTGCCATTTTGTAAGGTATAAAGTACATTTTAAAATTCTAAATCATCAGTTTTGTTTTCTCACATAAGAACTGAACATAAGAACTCAAATTCTTTTACAGAGTATTTTGGGGTGGGGGGCGGAATAAAACAAACCTCTTTAAGTCTGCTTCTGTACCCTATCTCACTGACTGCCAGCCGCCAATAATGGCCAGGAAGGAGCAGTGTACCAGGCTAGAACATAAATGGACGTTTCACAAAATTATCTCTTGAAATTTTCAAATACTACAGGGGATTCAGTCACATGTTTTCCACTGAAATGAATGTATATTGTGTGTAGGAGAGAAAGATTCAGAAACAGACAAAATGCCTTAGTATTTCTTTGTATGGTCTTGTTTGCATTCTATCAGTTTGAGAGAAAAAAAAGGGGTAATAACTGCAGAATGTGTTCAACAGACTGGCGAACACCTCCATGAGCACAATCAACATGAGCTGAGAGGGACTCACTTTACTTCATGAATACATTTACATTATGTCTTGTGAAATTACTGAGCAGCTGTTAGAGAAAAAAGAAAACATGATCAGTATTCTTGCACAGGGACTTACTGAGCACCGATCATCATACACACGCAGCAAATAGAAATGGCAGTCTGAAAAGGTGATAAGCAATCAAGTACAGACAAAAGTGAGACACTGTGACCTCACATTCAGCATGAGTAGTAAATTAACATATCTGTGCAGTGTACTAGGAAATTAAGAGGACAATAAGGACAAAGTAGATTTAAGACCAGCCATGGGCTGCACAAGTCTGAAATATCTAATCTAGTCTAATTACAGTCTATTTTACATTCCACATCCCAAACCTCGGGCACCTAATCTTTTCACCAGCAGCCAGCATTTCACAGCTAGGTTTACAGACTTGACCTATATGATTAAGCAAGGCATATTTTGTATTTATAGGACATGGCCTAGTCATAAAATGCGGTAATCTGAAGACAGACAAGTGATTTAGCAAATGGACACAATTAATTTGTCTTCATTCCTTATGCAGCATTCTTTTTTTTTTTATCAACAGAAGTCATTCCTCTTTGACCTGTAAGGGATTCCTATTAGGCATGTCAAAGTACAAAATGCAAAAGAGAAAGTTATTCAGGTAAACTGATTTCTGTGCTCCAGGCATGCTCCTCTGCTGGGAGGACAAACCAAAAGCAGTCTGTTCCTTACATCAGTTATACCTGAAATGGCTCACAGAAACCTGTTGAAACTCTGCCACCAATTAAGAGAGACATTTGAGGTGAACATCCTTGTTTTAGAAGTTTAGCACCTCCCAAAATTATATTAATGTACCCCAGACAGGTAGGCATTAGCATTAGGGCTCATAAAATAACGTTTGAAGAGCAAGCTTTTTATCTTTGCATCCAACACACTGCTCCATGTATTAACTAAATAAAATAGAAAAATTCTTACAGATACTTCCTTCAGAAGTCTTTATCTTCTAGTTTAAATTGCATGCTGGTCTGGATTAGATTGCCAGTATATTTGATATGCATTTCAAGAGCCGAAGGTTAATATTTCCTACAGCAAACTCTATAATTTTGCTTGCCCAGGAGTGTTGCTTTATTCCTTAGAGGAGGCCAGGAAAGAAACTTCTTTTGAAAAGTGAATCTTAGATTGGTAGGTTCAGTAGCCCTTCACCTGTTCCCGTGGAAATATACACACAAGGCTTATGGATGCATCTTTAATTTAGTAAGAGGTTTTTTTACTGAGGTAAAGACATTAACATTATCTGCAGTCTTTAGGTAAATAAAAAGAGATCTTGAAAGCATACAAAATACAGCTGTAAATGCCATCAAAATCTTATAAAAATATATATGTGATGGTAGAATTTATCATTGCTTACGTTGTTCAGCAATATGACATTTAATTATAAACCTTTACCCAGCAGAAAGACTATTATGTATTTCCAGGCATATATAATTGCAGATTTCCATAAAGCAGGTATTTCTATAGATTTCTATATGTTCTAGACAGGTCCACATATGCGCTGGCTGATCAGAGCTGCAGGTTATGCAGATGTGTAGTATGTCTGAGAGACCTTGGATGTTCCACCCTCATGACACATACGGTACATCATACATTCTTATATATTTATCTGGAAACATTTAAACTAGTGGGAACACTAACTTTCTCTCTTCCAATAAGATTTTAAGAATCAGCAACAAATTACCTAATCTGTGGTTTATTAAGAAAGTCTTATAAACCTATTTAGACAATTTGGAGACTTCAAGCTGTGCATATGAAAACTAGGTAAAAAGTGAGTAGGAAGTCAAAAAAGAAAATTCTCATACAATGACGAGAGCTTGCCAAAGTCTTTGGTCAGACATCAGCACAGGCTAATCAAGACAATTCCATTTATTTTATGGACCTACACTAGCTCATACAAGCAAACTTCTGTCCTCATTTTACTGTTTCTGAATTGTAATAATTTGCATCTACATCTCTTTTCTTTGTCCATAACATTTTTTTTTCATGTATTATCCTTAAGAATAAGGAACAAATGCACAACATCCTTGATGCATCCCCTCAGGATGCACATGACTTATTTAATGTGTGCTGACAGGTAACATTTGTTCACATTTGCACAGAGTGCAAAAAAAAAGGAACAGCTATGAGAGATATGGCAGGATTCACATGATTAAAGCCTAGACAGGAACACTGTGCTGTAGCAACAACTAGAGACTTTCCAAACACTGACTCCTGCACAGTTTATAATAAATATACAATTTGCAAATATTACCACTTCTCTCTAGAACTGAAAGCTATAGCCATAAGATACCCCTTGCTTTCATTTCCTTTCATATGCTTCCAGTTATACTTGAGTTTATACAATAATGAAATATATTTGGCTAGGAGCAGATATCATCCCCTCACCCGCCCACCCCTTCTTAATACATAGTGCAGGCCATTCATATAATTCAAGGTTTTCCACAAAGAGCCAGGAACAAATTATAAAAATTATACTGATTCTAAATGTAGGAGTGTTGCTGGTACCTGTTTGCATTCTCAAGTCACACTATAGAACTATTATTTAATACTCTAAATTACAGCATCTTGTTAGTGATAATGGTCAACAAATAGAAATCAAAGTTTACAGAGGGAAGAAGTTCCTTCCACTAGGTTAATTGTCAGGTGGAGAAACAAAATCAAATCAACTTTAGAGCATGACAGCTATTCTTCTGGTCTGCTTAAAACATAGCTCATTTCAAGCATACTTGTGCAGAATCTCATTAACTGTTGGGGCAACTGAGGAACCTCTTTCTCACAGGGGCCAGAAACTAATCCTTGTATTTCACAGAAATCTCAGAGAACTGAATACCAGAATTTCTATCTTCCATTAGTGAACTACTGCAGAAAGACACAAAAATGAAGGGAGAGGAAAAGAAATTCAATCATTTTTCCTATGCTTTAATTTTGTTCTCTCACACCTTGTCGTGCTTCACTGCTTTAACAAAAGGCAAACAGAAGTACCATAAAGGAGCTTTTAGGACAATGAGCTGTCCTGTGCCAGAAAAATGGCTCATTCTTTTAGATGCATTACCTTCCACGCCCATATCTAATGAACAAAATTGTCCAAGTGGATGGAAGTCAACTTGCATGGATAAGAGGTCTTTTTATGTGCATACCTGGCAAACAAATTCTTTGTTATGGAATTTTAATAACTCTATGTTCATATGACTATACTGCATCCCTGGAATAGTATTCCAGGGAAGGAAATGTTCTATAATGCTTTTCTAGAATAGGGCTAGAATAGTATGCTGTGTGAATGGCTTTTTAACATTATTTTTTTTCCCAGTAGTATATTCCTATTTATCTGATTGGAAATAAATGGATAGCATAGAGTTCATAATAATTGATTCGATTTCTAAGCTGTTTATCTTATAAGCTGCAATAAATTATTGCTTCTGACAGAAAGTTCATCATATATTGCCTGTGAATCTGCTGGAAAATGCAAATGCACCATTACTTCAGCCACATTCACTGTGCTAATCAAGCACTGAACCACAAAGTTAGTAGCTTTCTTCAGAGATAGAGAAAAGCTACAGTTCACTCAGGAGATGCCTAAAATTTAGGAGCTTGAAGCTATAGTAAGCAAAAAATACAGACTTGTATTTAAAAATGCAAATTTGTATAAAATAATGTTGTTCAGAGAGAAAATCTGGTATTTAAAATTTAAATTTAACTGTTCCATTTCAGCATTTACAAAATTAACAACCTTGATATTTCTTAGTTGTTCAAAGTTGTTCAACAAGGTCTGCATCCAAAGCATTCAGCTCCACCTGAAAAATGCCATACATTCATAGAATCGCAGAATGGTTTGGGTTGGAAGGGATCATCTAATTCCAATCCCCCTGCCATGGACAGGGACACTTTCCATACAGCCCCATACAGCCTGGCCTTGAGCACTGCTAGGGATAAAGCAGCCACAACTTCTTTGGCCAGCCTGTGCCAGTGCCTCACCACTCTCACGGTGAAGAATTTTTTCTGAATATCTAATCTAAATCTACTGTTTTGCACCTTAAAACCATTCCCCCTTGTCCTGTCACTGCATGTGCTTGTCAAAACTCCCTCTTCAGACTTCTTGTAGACCCTCTTTAGGTACTGAGAGGCTGCTAGAAGGTATCCTTGGAGTCTTCCCTTTTCCAGGCTGAACAAGCCCAACTCTCTCAGTCTGTCTTCATAGCAGAGGTGTTCCAGCCCTCTTATCCTCTTCATGGCCTTCCTCTGGACTTACTCATGCCGGTCCAAGTCCTTCTTATGTTGGAGGCCCCAGAGCTGAGCACAGTACTGCAGGTGGGGGTCTCAGGAGAGCAGAATAAAGGGGGAGAATCACCTCCTTTGACCTGCTGGCCATGCTCCTTTTGGTGCAGCCCAGCATATGGTTGGCTTTCTGGGCTGCAAGCACTCACTGCTGGCTCATGTTGAACTTCTTGTCAACAAACACCCACAAGTCTTTCTTATTATTTCATTTATTGGAAAGATCCAATCTGTTATTTTGAATGTAGTCTTTGGTTTGACCTAGAGTTCCTCTAAAATATCAGCGTCACTAGCAATAATATCAAATCGTCCTTTATTGAGTTCTCACATAAAATCATGACACTGAAAGTTTCTTTCTGACATCCTTGAAAGGCTATAGCTACTTGAACTGCCACCTACCTTGTTGGAAAGGGAGCAGTATGTTTGATGTACAGCCTCTTTTCCAAAATTACGTGCTGCTGAAATTTTCCCAGTTGATGCAAGAACAAAAGAAATTTTTCCTGGTCCCCACCTGAGTTTAAGCAATTAAGTCACTGCTGTTATATTGGTCTAGGAAGTCTAGAAGAAACATCATCTGAAAAATAAATTGTAGGTAAATAAACATATGAAACCATGTTTGAAGGATAAGTATACCTCATCCCAGTTTCAAAACTAAATTACAACATTTCATCTATAACTTTCTCAGCACATGCTATTTTCTCAACTCTTCTTGCTTGGTAAGCAGTCAAATGATTTATAATCAGATGAGAAGGTTCTAAGAAGTAATATTTTAATGATGTTTGTATCTGGAGGACCAGACAGTTGTTATGAGCCTATGTATTCCATTTGTCTATTAGTAGCTAAAACAAGTTCTCCTTGCACATCTCACATTGCAATTTTTCTCCAAGAAAATCTGATGATATAGAAGTCTAAAACTGTAAATGACGCTCAAAGTGTATAAATTGATCATGAAAGTTCAATGTATCTTCAGAAAGTAAAAAAAAAAAATAAATAGTGAAAGATTATCAAAAACTCACGTTCACTGTTTTACTTGTTAAGTGTTAATAAAACTTCTATTTAATAAGGAATCATTCAATTTGCTTCTTTTTTTTTTTTTAATTTCTTTTTCCTAGGGGAATTTATCAGTTTTTGTTGAAAAAGAATTTACATTTGAAAATCAGTTATTTTTGCTTCTATGAGATATTTTGTGCCTTCTGGTAGGGCATTATTAAAAATATCATCTGTTTATGAATGCCACAAGATAATCTGATTGTACTTGGAACTACACACTGAAAATAAATACACTGAAATAAACAGGTTGAAGTCTTTCATTTTTTAAAGTGCAACTACAACTGGAAGGTAGTAGTAGCCTTCTGACTACTGACAAGACAATTTCAAGGTTTTATCTGTTACCTAATATCTTTTATAGAATTCTGAACCTGCATAATAATTCCTATTGATACTTTTTAAATTAAATGTATTAAATTTCAATCTCACTTTTCTCAGGGTTGATTTTTTTTTTAATATGGATCACTTAATACTTGTTTCAAGTATCTCTTTTCTCAGTTGCTCTAAACCATAAGTCACTTCTCTTTTATTATTATTGTTAAAGTTTTCTCATCCTCCAGCACATTCTCTGAACATATCTTTAGATATGGTAACATAGACCACTGACAGACACTTCCACAACTATTCAGTGACGCTAGATGTAAGGCTTGTCTACATATCAGAGCAGAAAGCATTATGCTAATTTGAAGGAAGGCTACTTGTTCCTCATAAGTGCCTCCAGACTTCAATGAAATTTAGCTTGCATGTACTGACTTCACCCCTTGACAGTCTGCATATAGACCTGATCTCAGACAAGAATAACTACAGAATGTTAAACTCCCAGTTCTGAGAACCATGGCCCTTGATGATACCCTTTTCCCGAAGGATTTGTGTCTCAGTGGTGCCCTGTGTAGATTCTTTTGATTCCTGATAACAGGCGAATCTACCCCATTGTGTTCACATCCTCACAACGACTTTACTAAGCACTTTTTTCTATTAAGCCATTTATTCTCACAAAATATATAAAAACTCACTATCTTTTGAGGTACCCAATGTGTTTGTCTGAAGCTGTGTATAAGGCTAAGATCTTTAGTAAAGATAAAGGGTAAACACAAGCTTACAGGTGTATACACAGAGAATACACAACCTGGTATTTTACCTCCTTAACAGAACAGGCTGAAAATGAGAAAAAGATCTCAAAACTGTAAAATGGACTAACACAAGAGCTCTTTCTCCTCACTGCTAGACTTATTATACAACCAGCCTCTTTTCCTATTTCATTTACTCCTCTTAAAAAATGACAAAATATTTTATTCATCCTACTTTTGATATGTCCCAAATATTTAGTTCATATAATAAGCTTTTCAGGGCATGTATTATTTTTTACAAAAAAAAATAATAATTTGGATCACCATGGTTTCAACAGCTGCAATGTAAATCATTAGTATCTGTAAGAAAATTGCATATAATAACTGCCTAAAATAAGAAACTAAAATTTCTACTCTAAGAGTGTTTAACTGGAAAACAAAAAACAAACCAACACAAAGAAAGAAGGAAAATAACACATTGGTGTGGTAGAAAATGAATACATGCACAGAAATGGATTTGGAAAAAGTAATTATCTCTAGAGCTTCATAGCACATTAATATGTGTGCAAGAATTTAACTTTTTTACCTCCTCAGCCCCGAAATGAGAAGTAATAAAGAAAAGACATGGATTTTAGTTGAAATTATCTATGCATATGTTTCTATGCAAAAAGGATCAGAAACACTGAGAAATAGGATTCAGCAGATAATGACATTTTCTATCTTTGTGCTGCATAGATTGGGGTTTTAGGCTGCACAGAGGGGTTTCACTACAGACAGTTTTCTGTCAAATCATAACCGAGCAAGATCTAAGAACTGAACTTAATCATCATGGAAGAGGGAAAAATATTGGAAATGTAGGCTTTAAAGAACACTTAAAAATGAGAAGGTGATAATAATAAATAATAAATTCATATTATTATGTCCCTCAACACTTTTATGCAAGTAAATGCTTTAGCTTTGCTACCAGCAAATTGCTCTTAGGTTTGACACAATGCAAGATATGTTATGCAAAGACTTTGTGAAAATAGTAGATATTACAAGTTTTAGAATTTATAAGTCTTATGGATTTAGCAAGGTGATAATCAACTACATTAAATTGAGATTCTCACTTTGTATAAAATAACAGGAATTAGGTAAATAGAGGGGGTTTAATGTTCTTACAGAACTTATTTAGACTTAAGAAGGAGAGGGTGGTATACTGGGGAGCAAGCACCTCCCAGAGATGCAGAGCGTATGTCTCATGCTCTGATTCATAAACGTGTACTAGGTTTGAGACAGGTTACAAATTTTTGATTCAGCAGTAACTGAAGATCAGAAAGTAAAATTCTGTTGGAATCCAAATTTCTGTAGACTATTTCCAGGCTGGGTAATACAACATTTTATAAGGACTAAAATTCTTCCCTTTTTTCCATAATTTCTAAATAGAGTGTGACAATGCATTATATGTCCTGATTACACTGTAGCCTGCATCTAAATGGCAAGATATTTTCACTCTGCCCTGCTCCCTGAGATACTATCTCCCTCAGGCTTAAAGACAGAGGATTATTGCTATAGAATATCGCAATTTAGACATAGCCCCATTTCATCCCACTTCTCAACAAATTCTGTCAAAGCAACTTAAGAACACCACTGATGCAAGTCTTTTAAACAAAAAGTCAAAAAAAGGGGTGGGTTTGTTGGAATATAAGCATCTGAAACCATCTGAAATCATCTGAACAGTGTTTCTTTACTGCTTTTTTTTTCCAGATAGCTAACATTTGGATGTACCCATAAAGCTACTGTCTGAAAACCAAAGTCTGCATATTGTCTCTACAGTTAAGTAAAAAAAAAATCTGCTTGTATTTCTATTGGCATATTACTCCAGTTAAAAGAATACAGCTAATAGTGGTATTAAAGTATTCTGTTATTTATACTGTGATAGAGCCTGCTTTTGTTATACTCTGTAGGCTTTGATCATTAATGACTACAATTAATTTTCAACTAGAAGGGAAATACTTTTGTCAAAGCTGTGTTGCAAGTTCAACTTTTACAGGCTTTGTGGGTACAGCTTGCATATTAGATAAAGTTAGCCATAGAGGGCATGCTCTTAGCTCTATTGCTTCTTCTGTGTCAGGTATTACTGACATAATGTCTATCAAAAAAATTTAAAATTCCTGAAGAATTAAATAACAGCAGCATAGAAGACTACCTTGAACTCACTGTCCTCTCCTTCTAAACATTTCATGATACTCCATGTCAATTAAGTTTAGAGCTGGGTTAGTGGTGCCATATATTATCAACTCTAAAAAAAGAGGATTAGGGCAAACTGATGTTTTGACTCTCGCAGCTGGGAGTAACACTTTTAATAGGCATGTACATCTGCTGCACATAGAATGAAAATATCCTTGGCTAGTTGCATTCATGCCCATCTGTTGGGATGGCATGCTGCCTGCTCACAGGTCAGTCACATCACTGCCACATGGCACAAATGCCAGAATAGGGACAGCTTACTTGACCAGCCTGCTTCACAGTAAAAATGAACATGTCTTCTGCAGGACATCTTTACAAATGCAAGCAGTGCCACTTTGATAAAAAGTGCTATTCCACGTTAGTTGCTGCTCAATATATTTTCATATTGTAGAATCAAACTGACAGATATTTCCAGAAGCTCTTTCATGTACGTGTAGCAGTCAGACTTTTGGTAAAGATCAGCATAACTGAAGTATTTACTATGAAACATTTAAAATCCCCTTTTAGCACAAAATACCTGTAAACCAGTAAATATTTCATATGGTCATTCTGGCTCATTAACCTCTAACTAGCAGTGGAAATATTAAGCTGAACCTTACAATCTGAAGCTCATTTATTGCCATCTCAGGCTCTGAAGAGATCTCTATCTTGACATTTACCAAAATAACAGCTTTCCTTTCTGAACAGCAGAAACAGCTATTTTGCTACATTTCTCAAAATAGCAATATTCCTCTTTGCTGTCTTCATTATTGAGAAATGCTGACTTTTTCTTAGCATAAACACAGATGATGTTATTTTGTTGACTTCTTTTGAATCAATAGTCAGATGAATGAAAAGATCTTTTTCCAAACAAATTTGTGTCTCCTTTCATAGCATCACTTCCAAATTATGAAGAAGTAACATCTAAGTTCACACTTTCAAGAAATTATTTATGGAATAGAATTATTTCACCTACTAGTAAGTATATCTCTAGAGCACATGCTTTTTTCATTAAGTTCTTTCTGATACCTACTGAAAAATATGCACAAGCATATGGTTCCTACTAAAGATGAGGTATATATTAGTAATAGTTGAAAATGGCAAAAGTGAGTGATTTACAAAGATAGGAATCTTTTTATTAAGGTTTGGTACAACTCAATTTGAATAAGATCAGATCTGTCACTTAAACTTGAAAAATGTATTGCTTAAAACAAACTTGTAAATACAGAATTTCTCAGGACCGTTATGTCATTATTCATCATAACAAGTATATGGAAATATATCTAGGACTAAGAAATACTACAGTGCCCTTTGGACTAATATAAAGGTAAAATACTGCATTATTTTCATTAGTCTTATGTGCATTTTTGTATTATTCCTTCATCAATATGGTTTGTTTTAGGAAAACTCATCTATTTTTTAAAAAAATAAATAAATAAAGGGCAAACTATTTAAAGTCAGCACCAGAAAGTATAAATCTGCATTATTAGAGTCCTATATATACAAATAACTAATCTCATAGGATCACAATCAGTGCAGAGGAAATTAGGCAAACAGACTAACAGGGGGAAATGTTTCTTGACTTTAGAGGAAAACAGGTTAAAAAAAACCTGAAGAAATAGAGCTTTGTGATATCAGAAGTTTGGGCATGGGGAAAAAGGTCTGGCCACCTGCTCCATATCAGTGGCTGATAAATGGCTCATACTTCTGTGTCACATACTATAGTTATGCTGTGAAACATCTCTGTGAAGGTAATGCTGTGAAACATCTCTGTGAAGTTAATTCTGTGAAGCATCTCTGACAGGTCAAGGAAGATGATTCTTTCCATCTACTCTGCTCTTGTAAGATCCCACATGGATGCTGCTTTCAGGTCAGAGGTTCCCAATTCAAGGAAGACATGAGCCTGCTAGAACAGGTCCAGAGGAGGACCACAAAAATGATAAGAGGGCTGCAACACCTCTCTCATTAAGAAAGGCTGATAGTTGGGGTTGTTCAAGCTGGAGAAGAGAATGCTATAGGGAGACCTTACTGCAGCTTTTCAGTATATACAGGGCACTTACATGAAAAATTGAAAGAAACTTTTTACCAAGGCCTGTAGTGACAGGACGAGGGACAATGATTTTAAACTGAAAGAGGGTAGATTTAGGCGGATATAAGAAAGAAATTTTTTTACAATGAGGGTGTTGAGGCACTGGGACAGACTGTCAAGAGAAGCTGTGGATACCCCATCATTGTTAAGTGCTCAAGGTCAGATATGATGGAGATTTCACCTGATCTAGTGAAAGATGTCCCTGCCCATAGTGGGAGAGTTTGACCAACCGAAACCATTCTGTGATTCTACGAATACTGGCTCTGTGTCTTCTGATTCTATGTTTTATGTTAATAAACACAATATGTATCAGTGAGTACTTTAAAATATCTTAAATATAACTTTAGAATTCAGACTTTTTAAAAAAAAAACAAAAAAACTCATGTATTGTTACTAATAAGCAAAACCAAGAGGTTGAACGGGGCAAACTTTGCTAAACTTACACAAATATTTGCCTTTGTAAACCTGCAGACATGCACGGGTAGTATCTACATGGTTATGTATTCAATTTCTCCTGAAAACAGCCATTAGCAAAAGTATTTGCACAAAATAAGAATAGCATGAGTATTTTGGTAAAGGTTCAGAAGAGAATTGAATACCTTAGGTCCCCATCTTGATAATGATATACTCAGATATACAATCAAAAGAGAAGTGCAAAATTATGTGAAGAAAATACATAATGCAAACGTAGAGTCATATCTAGTTTATAACGTACAACCCATCAGGATGCTGAAATCTCACTGGAAAACTCTCAGTGCATGACAAAACCCCTGAACTTTTGTGTAGAAGCTGTAACTGAAAATTAAGATGATAGGATAAGTTTTGGACACTTTTCCCACAGAGATACCTTTATTCTTTTAATTTCTCTAAAGTTCACATAAATTATTTTTTTATGATTGTTTTTATTAATATCATGGCCTATTTCAAACACGCTTCTACCAGTAGGCAGATGCAAAACAATTAGGAACTATTCCTAATTGTGGGAAATTTCAGTATGGCAAGAAATGTAATTTCCCAGATGAGTATAATGAGTTAAACAGAAAGTTATTCTCAAACACATGCTTTGCAGGATTGTGTAGTTTAATATTTAATTGTGAGAAGAATTAAATTGTTAAGATTTGATTTTAAGGACTTATTTATAAGTTTCATTAGTAACAAATAAGCTTATAGGGGATCCCATGAAGGGACTTTGAAGGTTTTTCAGAGTAAATTGTGAAAGATAAAATACAAAGCCTTTCAGTAATTAAAAATAAAATCAGTGACAACACAATTGATGCCAGTGCATATGAAAACTGAGCAAAATATGTTTTCATAACACTGAAGTGATAGAAATGCAATGACAGTAAATTAATTGAAAAGCTTTCTTATGAGTTATTCCATTCATCTAATAGGAAAGAAATTTCTGCAAGAGGTAGTAATAACAGATTTAATCAACACGCACAAAGTTAGTGAATACACTTGGATATCACAGGTAGATGTCTCTAAGCTGGTACTGGAAAAAGTTTGCTTGAAAATCAAAACAAAATCAGTGCATGCCAGCTGTAGGAGCTTAAAATGCACCAAGTGAACTTTACTAATGCTTTCATTGTTGATCATCTTTTACAGTGAAAGTAATGTAGTTATGCAGGTTTTCAAAAAACACCTGTATAAATTTAGTTCCCCTAAAAGGCAAGAGAATTTGTGTTCTTAATGTTCATAAAACACAAAATCAAGATTTTGTGCAAGTATAGCTATTTTAGTAGAATATATTTTATACGAAAAACCATACAGCACAGATGCAACTATATCGCTGTAAGGTTGCCTAACCCCACATAATTTTTATTCTGTCTCCACAAACATGTTAGAGAAAGGCTATCAGTATTCACATATAAAGTATACAACCAGTACAGAGTATAAGATACTCACCTATCATAGGTAAGGTGGTATGACTTTCCAAGTGGTTGTTCTACTCAACAGTTTCACCTGTGCTGAAAAACAACAAACTAAGGATTGTTCATCTGTCAGTGCTAATCTATTTCTTACCCAGTAAAGAAACAATGTCCTGAAAGAATCAAAATCTCACATGGTTGTTTTAGAGGGGAAAAAATGTCTTTTTAGCCATGGGTAGGGAACCAAAAAGAAACAGAAAAGCAACACAGAAATTTTAGCACTTTACTGTGGTAAATTGGAGTATTTACTTTCTGGCAGCCAATGAATGGATATGTTGCTATAAGAAACAAAAAACAGAGCAGAATGATGACAAAGCAAGCGTGTCACTTCCAGCCTTCCACCTCACAAGCTAAGATGAGCTGAAGGAAAATAATTATTTAGCATTGTATGCCTTGTCCTCTATAATAACACTTTAAAAATACGTATTAGAATTGATTAAAGAAAAAATTTAACAAAAAAATACAAGACAGTCATTAATAACAGCAGTTGTTTCAATATTGTAAGATTTCACTTCAAAAAATGTTCTTCAGTTTGTTTTGTATGGAATATTTCCATTAAAATATTACTAATCAAAAAGCATTGCTACAATGGAAATTTTTTTTTTCTTATTACTATGAGAGATCTCAACAGTCACCTCATACAGTGTAATTTCCTATTAATTTGCTTTAGGGGTCATCATTTCTGGTGAAAAAACCTTGAAATACAGGATGTGTTGATAATTTCAACCAGTTATCACATAAATGCCTGAGCAGAAATAGAATGATACAGCACAAGAACTCAAACCCCAAGACTAGCTGAGGTCATGAGGTCTTCCTCAATGGGATAGTTAGTGCAGCTAATACAATATGAATAAAAGTAGCATAATTTAGCCAAAGTCCAAACTAAAAACTAATGAAATTTTGTTTAATTATGCTGCAAACATTTTTCTCGTATTAGACTTCTTCTTTCCCAAACACCCGACATAATATAAGTGCCAGACCCATCTACAGCAATGATTATTCAGTTTAAGGGAATACAAGGTTGTACGCATTAGCTGGCCAACTGTTAGGCTGATTTTATTTGCTTCACAAAAGACTCTTCAATTCTGAGTTACCATTGTCACTTCCATCCCAGACACTTTTCTTCTGGTTGCTGGGTAAGATGTACACCTTTTATTAGCAAGGCGGCTTCCAGTGATTACACTGAGTCATGCTCACTTAGGTCTATGCTGAATTGTCACTGAACAGCCTTTTTATAATTCAGACTGAAAATAAAGATTAATTTTAGCAAAGCATGAGCTAGCGCTTCCGGTGAAATTAAGGATTAAAAACAGTTTAATTGGGAAGAAAACACTGGTGATAAAAGGATGTTTAAAGTGTGACTAGGTGTATCAGGTTTAAGTACAAGGTTTTGGTAGTAGTGGGGCTAAAGGGGTGGCTTCTGTGAGAAGCTGCTAGATACTTCTCCTGTGTCCAGACAGAGCCAATGCCAGCCAGCTCCAAGATGGACCAGCCACTTACCAAGGCCAACCCCATCAGCAACATCAGTAGCACCTCTGGGATAACATGTAAGAAGGGGAAAAAGCTCTGTGCAGTGGCACTGTAGCCAGAGAAAGGAGTGACAATATTTGAGAGCCACAGCTCTGCAGATACCAAGGTCACTGCAGAAGGAGGAGAGGAGGTGCTGCAGGTGCCAGAGCAGATATTCCCCTGCAGCCCATGGTGCAGGCCATGGTGAGGCAGACTCTCCCCTGCAGCCCATGGAGGTCCAAGATAGAGCAGATATCTACCAGCAGCCCATGGAGGTCCAAGATAGAGCAGATATCTACCAGCAGCCCATGGAGGACCCCGTGCTGAAGCAGGGGGATGCACAAAGGAGGCTGTGGTCCTGTGGGCATTGGAGCCCACACTGGAGCAGCTTTGCTGGCAGGACTTGTGATCCTGCAGGGGACACACACTAGAGCAGTCTGCTCCTGAAGGACTGCAGCCCATGGGAAGGACTCCTCATATTAGAGAAGTTCATGGAGGACTCTCTCATGTGGGAAGGACCCACACTGGAACAGAAGAGTGTGAGGAGTCCTCCCCTGAGGAGGAAGGAGTAGGAGAGGCAATGTGTGATAAACTAATCACAACCCTCATTCCCTGTCCCCCTGTGCTACTGAGGAGGTAGAAAAATTTGGGATTAAATTGGGAAGAAGGGAGGGGTGGGGGGAAGGTGTTCTTAAGATTTGTTCTTATTTTCTCATTACCCTACTCTGATTTGATTAGCAATAAATTGAACTAATTTCCCCAAGTTGAATGAACTCTCCCTGTCCTTATCTTGACCTGTGAGCTCTCCATTTTATTTTCTCTCCTCTGTCCAGATGAGGGCAGTGATAAAGCAACCTTTGGGAGGCAGCTGATGTCCAGGCAGGGACAGCCCACCACACCAGCGGAAACAAATGTAGCTAAAGGCTGAAACATCACATAGGAAGGAAATGGTCGGTGAAAATTGCCTACAGATATCAGTTTATTGATGGCAAGGTTTATCTCAGCCTGGAGTAGTACTCCACCTGGAGCACCATATGTCACTAATACTCACAAATTAGCTGAAGACAAAAACAAATACTATCATTAGGTAAGGGAAGAAACTGACTGCTGAGAGGATAATAAAGGAGATAAATTTATATAATCTTGCTAAGTGATTACTAAGGAAAAAAGGTAAAATAGAGTAACTACATATTATAGGTGGATATAAACACAGAGGAAGGAATCTCTTTCAAGTGGCACAACAGACCATAACTACCTAAAGAAGAAATAGCTGACATTAAGAAAAGGGTAATTTTGGATATATATTAGAAAATACTTTCTGATCCATTAAACTCTAATATACTCTTCTGAGGAAAGTAACTGAAATCCTAGTTATTTAAGAAATTTAGCAATTAGACTGGAAGAAGTAACAGAAAATACGCTGAGATGAACAGTACAGCATCTCCAAGAAAACTAAAAAAAGTTCTATCAGCTCATCTAATTTACCTTAATTTCTATGAAAATTAATGTTTGCTCTTTTCCCTTGGTGTAAGTTTTGCTCATCCAGTCATGAAAACTCTTAAATCTCTGGACTCAAAAAATGTCTTTCATTCAGGCAGCAGTGCCTTAAAGCTGTTCACACTAATTACCCAAGGCCATTTAAATACATTTTGCATGAAGAACCTTAAACTCAGTGTGCCATTTTATATATTTATCAAATTACTAATCAATATGCTGTACTGCAGTTACTACTGGGTCTTGAGTTACATACAGAATGCTATATGAATTCAAATTGTGCAAGCTGCTCTCTGCGTAAATTAAATTAAAGTGTATGCAGAGATCATTATTCACAATACAAAAGAAATTAAGAAGTAACCTAAATGCAGCACATATCAGAAATCCGTATTTTAAGTAAAACTTAACTGTATTATTGGTTTCTTTCTTTTCTTTAACAAACCTTGTATTAAACTCACTTCCATTTCACTTTCTTTCTCCAGCATATTACCACCACTGTATTGGTAAAGTAATTTATTCCATCCTCTGTGGAGAGCCTGGATCTCATTTGCCAGCATATTTATCTTTCCTGCCACTGCACCGTCATTCATCTGCAATCTCCACCGTATACCAGACCTGTGCAGAATTTCAATTAGGATTGATTCAACTAAATCCAGGCCACAGAATTGCGGCTGACAGGGTGACCTCCTGAGAATTTAATATGCTTAATCTAAAATAAAATAAAAGACAAAAATACAAAACAGAAAACAGCTCAAGTTTAACACTATAATTCATTAAGTCCTCTATACACACAGTTTAACCTGCCTCACAATAGGTTTTTTTCAGACTCCTTGTATTGTATGGGTAAACTGCTTTACAGTGGTTTTGATAACCACAAGAAAGAAATTACCATAAAAACCTCTACTCTTCCTTTGGGGTCTAATCAACTTAAACTCAGACAGCTTGTAATGAATGGGAAAATGATTTCCACAGAGGCTGAGCTATCTTAAGCTTTCTATTCTGTATATGTGTATATTTAAAAAATCAGTACAGCGTAGGTATACAAGTAAAATAGCTCTTTTACTGGATACTTGATTTGACAGGCTTCCAGTGATTTTCACTATAATCATTGACAGGCTTCATCTGCTTGTCAGTTAAATGTTCTAAAATAATTTCTCGAATAATTTGTGGTTGCTAGAAGAGTTTTGCAGGTTTGAAGGCAGCTAAACTAAAAAACAGTAACCTGAGAGGTCTTTTTACCTGTAGTAAGTATGCACTATTTAAATCCTAATTTTATATTAGCTATTGTACATAACATTCAACTTCAATTACGCACCAGAAGTAGGTGTAAGTCGATACTCAGTTTAAAGCATTACAGTAAAAAAGAGGAATAGTAACAATCCCACATTTAATTTGGATTTTTTCCCTAAAGATCAAATTTTAACCACTGAAAAACATAAGGCTCTAAACTCCCACCTAATTTAACATAAAAAGTCAGATAAGAACACACGTATAAAACATTTACAAATACAAAAACAAACATAAGAGTAAAGGAATATAAATAGAGTGGGAAAATATTAGCAAGTATAATATTGTTCTATTTAAAGTGGAACATGAGTCAGATGGAAGTGGATGAAATAACTAAAAGACAGATTGATTTGTTTGTGTGCGCAGATTCCACACAATGAGTGTGGCATAAGTAAAAACAGATATTTGGGGGGGTTGTCTTATTATTTTAACTTAACATGACTAAATCAGAAAATATTTCACATATACAAATATTTTGTAATTCTTTATCAGACACAGTTGGAAATTTCTCAGTCTATCACACTTATTATGAAGAAGAGGCTCAACCAGCACCAATTAAAAATTAATATCTATGCAGTGTCCAGAATTAACCCACTATAAAGTAAATTTCTTTCTGAAATTTGGTCACAAGGTCAAAAGAGTAACTGCATGTGGTGGGCTGACCCTGACTGGATGCCAAGTGCCCACCAAAGCTGCTCTATCATTGCCCTTCCTCAGCTGGACAGGGGAAAGAAAATACAACATAAAGCTCATGGGTCAAGATAAGAACAGGGAGAGATCACTCAACAATTACCATCACGAACAAAACAGACTCGACTTGGGGAAATTAGTTTAATATATTGCCAATCGAATTGAAGCAGGGTAATAAGAAATAAAATCAAATGTTAAAACACTTTCCTCCCCACTCTTCCTTCTTCCTGGGCCCAACTTGTCTTCCGGTTTCTCTACCTCCTCCTCTCTATTTGCGCAGGGGGATGGAGTTTGTGGTCAATTTATCACATGTTCTCTCTGCCACTCCTTCCTCCTTATGGGAGGACTCCTCACACTCTTCCTCTGCTCCAGTGCTGGTCCCTCCCACAGGAGACAGTCCTCCATGAACTTCTCCAATATGAGTCCCTCCCATGGGCTACAGTTCTTCATGAACTGCTCCAGCATGGATCCCTTCCATGAGTGCAGCCCTTCAGGAGCAGACTGCGCCAGCGTGGGTCCCTTCCATGGTGTGCAGCCCTTCAGGAACATACTGCCCCAGTGTGGGTCGCCTGCAGGGTCACAAATCCTGTAGCAAACCTGCTCCAGCGTAGGCTCCTCTCTCCATAGGCCACAGGTCTTGCCAGGATCCTGCTCCAGCATGAGCTTCCCACAGTGTCACAGCCTTCTTCAGGCATCAGCCTGCTCCTGTGTGGGGTTCTCCATGGACTGCAGGTGGATATCTGCTTCATCGTGGCCCTCCATGTGCTGCAGGGGCACAGCTGCCTCAGCACAGTCTGCATCACAGGCTGAAGGGGAATCTCTGCACCAGTGCCTGAAACACTTCCTCCCCTCCTCCTGCACTGACCTTCATGTCTGCAGAGCGGTTGCTCTCACATGTTCTCATTCCTCCCTCCAGTTGCAATTGCTCCTGAGCAGCAACTTTTCCCCCCTTCTTAAACACATTATCCCAGAGGCGCTGCCATCATCACTGATAGGCTTTGCCTTGGCCAGAGTGGGTCTGTCTCGGCACTGGCTGGCATTGGCTCTGTCAGACACAGGCAGCTTCCCACAGAAGCCACCCTGGTAGCCCCACCACTACCAAAGCCTTGTCACACAAACACAATACACTGAAATAAGGGGGAAACTGCATTAATATGCAGTTCATTCTATCAGTACAATAGATCTGTGTCTTCAGTGTATAAGTGCAGCATATGGTAATGGGCATGCGCAAGAAATCACACGCCCTATATATTCTTCTACCTCCAGTTCTTTCCATAATCCTTCTGAGGTACCAGTTTATGCCCGTAGTTGCTTAGAATTTTTCTCTGGTGCCACATATGTATAGAAATACTACAATAAGCACATTCCAAAGCATAAATATTTTTCTTTATTCTTTCTTTGAGGAGTGAATGAAGGACAAGTAGTGCACTACTACACTGCTAATGCATGTCATTCATATACTACAGAGAATTGTACAGTTTGAAAGTGCAATAATAAGAATCAAATTATACCAAAGAGGATACAGGGGAATTTCGGTATCTGCCTTCCTTCATGTAGATTTGATCTTTCTCTTCAGTAACTATAAACTACACTTTTGTTCCTCTGGGCATTTATCTGACTAAGAGTTCTTTATTCCCCAGTTCATAACCTGAAACTAAGATCCAGTTGTCCTATTGAGAGGTTTGTTCCAGTTAGTAGATATAGCTATTATCTTTAAGATATGTTCCTTATCAAGAGGTCTTCACATCATGGCCCTTTTTACATTATAAACCAAGTACCATTAGAGAGAAGAGCTATTTTTTATGACTTATCCTGTCTGATTAGTCTACTGTTCTTGTTCTATTACCTTACACTGAGATGAGATCTTTTCCATTCTTATGTAATTTATGTTTGGTTTTCCATGTCCTAAAAGTATCTCATTTAGTCACATAGATCTTGTACTATATTTTCTATCTATACTTCTCACCAGTGAAGTTAGCTGTTACACTTTTAATAAGGTTACTTACTTTGACTGACATCTTTACTGTACTACTTTTCCCCTATATAATGTTCCCAAGAGACCTTGTTTTATTTTCAGTTATTTTACTGAGTTTTATGTGTTTTATAACTTTAGTGACATCACTTTATTTAAAATATTCAGAAACTGCACTTCTATCTTTCCAAACTGAAGTAAATAAGCAGACAGAAAAAGTGAACTTATACTTTTGCACTTCCATCTGTATACATATATCTAGGTCTGATCAGCTTCATGTTATAATTCTATTACTATTGCTATTTTAATCACGTTTTGATAACACATTTTATTCACAATAAACGTCATTTATATAAGTAATTTTTGTATCTTTTTTGCAGATAATGTTTGCTCAAAATGGAATTTTCAAAGGTACATTGACCCAGTTTACTTTTCCAATTGAAGCTCGCTTCCTCTATTGCAGAATGCATTTTTCTGCATTAAATAGAATCTTTTCAATATAAATTAAATCCTTCCATTAATTTCCATGGCAATTTTATATTGATTTCAGCAGGCCCTGGATTAAACAGCAGGCACAAGGAAGTTATAAACAGGTAAGCATGAAACAAGGGTAATGACTGTAAATTTTCTGAGTATTTTGTCTACCAGAAGATCTACTTGATCCTCACTGCAGTAACCCTATTGACCAACTATTATTCTTTTGCTTCTTAAATAGATAGAACAGTGATTCCACCAAATGTCCTAGAACACTTCCATGAATCCAGAATATGCTGAACACAGTTACAGCAATATAGTGTTCCTGGAATGTATGTATAGCACAATGTTTTCTATTTGAAGCCAGGTAGATAGACATACATGACCTAATTTTTGTCTCATGACTTTCTTTTATAATTGTATAGCCTGATTTCACTCTGCAGCTTTATTTATCCATGGCAATATAAAAAAAAATATAGGCATACTATTCTAGGATGTTCCTACTCCAACAATGAGAGTATTAAAGGGGAGAGGCAGGAGCCCAAAATGCTGAAATGAAAGACAAGTGAGGATATTGGACACACATTGATTGGAACTAGACTTTATTATTTCTGCAGCTTACTGAATGGATTGGTGGAGATTTTTTATTTTTTTTTAAGATACATTGACGAAAGGACAGCACAGTTGCAGAAATAGCTGTAAGATGGCATGATCCCCTCCAGTCATTCATTCACTACCCCATATTAAAAACATCAGTGTTTTACTATTCCATGGTTTAGTAAGACTTCATTCCTTACAGCGAGTACTTCAGAGTACAGATATTTATTTCAGCTGAGTTCTGGAAGCAAGATTTGCATATTTTTAGCAACCCCTTTGTCAGTCCAGAAGCAATACAGAAATGCAAAAATGCCCAAGATGTCAATTAGGCTAGATTATCAGGGGCATACCAGTTATCAAGGCTTCACTGCACTTGTCAATATATTCGCACATGAGGAAAATATGTCCTCTAGTATCAAGTCCTTATAATCTTAATAGACAGGAGGAGATGCTGGCTGAATTACAAAAGCTATAAATAGTCTAAAACATCAAAGTTTCCTCATTAAATCTACATTCACCACATAAGTCATATATCTGTGTATCCATAAAACACCCAGGTTAAGATGCATATTTTTAAATGCTGCATACTTCAATAACATTTTTTTTATTAGAGACTACCTGCTAGTATATATTGTGATTTGATATAATAAAATAATAAAAAAACCTCCAAATTGCAGATCCAGCCTAGTTAACTCCATAGTCAGTTTTCCACTCCAATCATACCTAACTTGATAGTTAAACTAAAGTACGTGTCTAATGAAAACCAGCTATTTTGAGCAGCCAAAGGAACCGGAATGCATATCCATAGTTTGAATTTTAAATCTCTGTGAAAAAAACTCATATGTGCTTACTGGGCTTTTACCCCAGTCACATTACTGCAAGTTAGCTCAGATGTGAATTTACAGCATGCTAGCTTCACTACAATGATTTCCCATGCTGATAGCAGGAATGCATAATAATGATATAACAAGAAAAAGATAAATTGAATCCTTCCTTTGGTAAAACAAAATTTAGTAGAAGTTGTCTTAGCTAAGGGAAAAAACGTTGGCAAAAGGAAAAAAAATCTAGATTAATGTATTTGCATAAATTATTTGAACTTCTGAAATGTGGATTGAATAATACGTTGTTCGTTAATAATACATTTGACAATTCACTGGGAAAAATGATCTCATATATTATTCACAACTATTATTCAAATATGTCTAAAAACTATCCTGCACAAAAGCTATGGCTTCAAGTCCTTTGTGTGGTATGCAGTACCACATTCATATCTTTGTGAATCTTTACTGCTGCTTCTCTGTCAGCTCTTTAGGAAATGACACCTGAGAGTCAGAAAGGTTCAAAATAGTGAGGCTGCAACATAGTATTACATTCTGCTAAAAAAAAGCTCAGGGTTTGACCCTCCATCTTTCAGTGCTTTATACTCAAAAAAGTGATATGCTTAATTCATTTCAGAAGTTCAATATATCTTCCATTTGGTTGCTGAAAGTAGGTTTTGGGTTTTTTTCATAGCAATAATACCAAAGCAGAAGTAACTCCTCTAATAATTAGTAATAGTGGTCACATATTACTAACAAGAAAACTTGATTTCAATTGCTTTACAATTTTGACAGTGCACAAGTGCAAAATGCAGATGGTAGGCAAATATTTTCATGTTTGTTGTTCCCACCTTATTTGATGCAAGTTGAATTTATGCCTTTAAACATGTTGATTTTTCTTTAATCATTTATCTCCAGGCAAAGATAGCTAGACCTTATGCTGTGTTAAGTAGGAGAATTGGAAAAAAGGTAAAAATCCATGGGTTCAGACAAGAACAGTTTAATAACTGAAATAAAGTTGAATGTTGTTGTAGTAGTAAATAATAATAATAATTACTATTATTATTATTATAATGGGAAATAGAGAGGAACAAACTCCCAAAAAAAAAGACAAGTGATACAGTTGCACACCACTCACTGACTGATACCCAGCCTGACCCAAGCAACAGTCATTTTCTTCCAGGTAACTCCCACCCCCAGTTTATATATTGGTGTCATGGTTTAAGCCCAGCCACGCAGCCCACTCACTCACTCCCCCCCTTCCTCCCTCAGCTCCCGGAGGGATGGGGAGGAGAATCGAAAGAATACAGCTTCCACAGGTTGAGATAAGAACAGTCTATTAACTAAGGTATAACACAAATCACTACCACTACCACAAATAGTGATAAAGGAAACAAAAGAGAAGAGAATACAATGACTCATCACCGATTGATACACAGCCCCACCCCCACAGAGATCTAGCCCTTTTGGGTAACTGCCCCCAGCTACATCCTGGGCATGACGTGCTGTAGTATGGAATACTTCTTTGGCTAGTTTGGGTCAGGTGTCCTGTCTCTGCTTCCTCTCGGCTTCCTCTCCTCCCAGGGCAGAGCATGAGGATCAAAAAGTCCTTGGTCAGTCTAAACATTCTAAGCAGTAGCTAAAAACATCAGTGTTATCAGCACTGTTTCCAAGCCAAAAGTCAGAAACACAGCACTGCGCCAGCTACTAAGAAGGAGAAAAAGGACTGCTACTGCTGAACCCAGGACAACTGGACACGATGTGAAGTGGTATGGAATACCCCTTTGCATCAGGTGTCCTGCCTCTGCTCTCTCCTGACTTCTTCTGTCCCTCCTCACTGGCAGAGCATGACAGACTGAAAAGTCCTTGATCAGAGTAAATGCTACTTAACAACAACTGAAACATCAGTGTATTAGCAGCATTGTTCTCACACTAAATCCAAAATACAGCACTGTACCAGCTACTAGGAAGAAAATTAACTCTATCCCAGCCAAAATCAGAACACAGTGTCAAGTGAGATTATGCATAAACAGTCCCATATACACACAGACTCAGGTAAAGATGCAGTCTTTCACAAGCTTAGGTAAAAGTTGTGGTCCCATGCAAGACAGCTTCTAGCTAAAAACAACACGCATTGGAAACTTCTCATGTCAAACTCTGTGAAATATGAATCAATTATCACATACATACACACACATAAACACATTATCTGGAGAATGGTAAACTTTGAATATAAGACAAGGCCTCTATTCAAAGAGTTTTTCTAACCTCCTAGAAAGAGCTACATGAGTCCCAGTCTTCCCAAACAGGAGTAATGCTTTTATACCCTTGGGTTTACTCGCATGTACACATTTTTAGACAGAATATTTTAGAAGCAAGGTAAACCACAAGAAGATGGCAGACATAACAAACTTGAATAAGCAAGCACTGATTTTCAGCAAAAATTTGATCTAGCTCTTTTGAACCTCATAGAAGTCAGTGTCAGCTGAACTAAATCCTTCTCCTGAATGTCCACATGGTGAATAATGTTTTAATTCTTCTTCTTATTCTCATTTTAAGAAAGTCTCATGGCAAAGTACTAAAGAAAGAAAATAACAAGAAACTGAAGAAGCTGATAAAAAATAAATTTTGAATAGTTATTGATCAGAGAGCAGATATAACCAGCATAATTAGCAGTCTTGTCCTTAAAACTTTTTAATTAATAGTTGCATATGTTCTTCCTGAATATAAGAAATAAATATTGACAAGGCCAACCACATTTATTTATGAAGTGCACAGGTACAATATCACAAATTTCTCAGAACATATTCACATTTTGTCTGAATTTGTCCCCAGCAATGTAAGATAGTTTTGAAGTTCAAAATATTTGTGGAAGAAAATACCTAATGAATGATACTGAGAAGCCAAAAATGACAAAAAACATATTGCAGAAGGCTCAAACTTTGATAGGAAATGGGAGGTTTTTTGCTTTGACTAACTGGATAGCTTCCACATGGATGAAACACATGCTAAATTATTTACGGATAATCACATCGCTGTGCTGTTGCTAAAATATTAAGACACCATTGTCCCACAGGAAAAATTGTGACAGACATTGGCGCATTAGCTAATGAATAGCTGTGGGGTAATGGAAAAAAAAGCTACCACAAAACCCTGGTACTAGGAAACAGAATTTCTGTAAGTAATCCACACTCAGAGAAAAATGTCACTTTTACCCCTCCCTCCTACTAATTATGTATAGAACAAATGTTCAACATTTAGTAGATGTTGCTTGAAGGCAATTTTTTCTGGAAGTAGTCTCAAGGCATCCTTCACTCCCTTTTTATTATAGGCAACTATGACCTAGAAATACTGAATATAACCTTGAACCAAAAATGTTTTAAAACACTCACAAAAGACTGGGCAGCCGTTTTAAAGAAAAGATACATCACTACCAACAGAGGGATACAGTTCTCGTATAGTTTTTTACATTATGGGGAGTTGTTTCACATTGCAGAGTGAAATGATTAGAGGAATACATCCAGGATACACAGCTATCATAAGAGCATTGCAGAACTGAACAGCAAGTCTGTATTTTAAACAAATATTTATACATTACAGCAGTGATCATCTGCCAGATTTCACTTTTTATTTAAGTCAAATGAAATAACAGTATCTGGAATATTTCTGCTGAAAAAATACTTGGAAATTATTGAAAAGCTGTTTTCTCAACCATTATTGGTTTTTTAAGAAAAAGAAGTGTTCTGGGTTCAATAGTAGCAGTCATTTTTCTCCTCCTTAGTAGCTGGTGCAGTGCTGTGTTTCTGACTTTTGGCTTGGAAACAGTGCTGATAACACTGATGTTTTTAGCTACTGCTTAGAATGTTTAGACTGACCAAGGACTTTCTGATCCTCATGCTCTGCCCTGGGAGGAGGGGAAGCCAAGAGGAAGCAGAGACAGGACACCTGACCCAAACTAGCCAAAGAAGTATTCCATATTACAGCACGTTATGCCCAGGATGTAGCTGGGGGCAGTTACCCGGAAGAGGAGATCACTGCTGGGGTGGGGCTGTGTATCAATCGGTGATGAGCCATTGTATTCTCTTCTCTTGTTATTTCCCTTGTCATTTTTTATTACTGGTGGTAGCAGCAGTGATTTGTGTTATACCTTAGTTACTGGACTATTCTTCTCTCAACCTGTGGAAGTTGTACTCTTCCAATTCTCCTCCCCATCCCTCCGGGAGCTGAGGAAGGAAGGAGGGAGTGAGTGACAGATTGCGTGGCAGGGCTTAAACCACGACAAGAAGAAAAATCCTTTTACCTAGAATTATGGGATTGAATGTAGTCCAAAGATACCTTTCAAAGCAGGACATACTGTGGTACTTGGAAGGGGGAAAGGCACATCATAGGTTAAAAAAAAAGAAAAAACAAACCAAAAAAACAAAACTTAATCCTCATAAACTTTGCCTGTAATTCTGCAGAAATGTGTTTATTAATGCTAATCCCAAGGATCTATATAGCCTCAACCTACCATAAGTGATGGGAATCTATCTTTAAGATACTATATTTTGTCATTTATTTAACATAACAGTCATGTATATATTTGTAGCATTAGTACAAAACAGTTCATAAAGGGATCAGTCAGATCAAGCGGTCTCAACCAACAGTAAAGCAAATGAGACATATGCACATCCTTGAAGTATATGTCTATGTTCTTTTCTGAATAGAAATTGAAGGCTTAAAAAGTTTAAATTGCTTATTTGGGGATATAACCAATATTAAAAAAAAAAGAAGAATATACCAATGTATAAATGTGCAATGAGGCCTACAATTGCCTCTGGGGATCAGAGTAAACCAGTTGCCTAACATGTTCAGAGTAAAGATTCATAAGTTTGCAATGCATTTTACCCTCTATTCAAAGCCAAACAATGTCTTCTTACATTTGTTGCAGCATATGACATGTTGCTTTGAACTGGGTCTTATGATATTGTACTTTGTCTCATGTACATCATGATAAAATATGACATGACTGTCAGTTTGTTAAGTCAATAGGAACAAATAAATATTCACATGACTTGAATCTTTTTCTATTATTGGTTCCTGGTAAAAATTAGCCTATTGGTGTATCCATCCATACGCAGCACAAAATAGTTCATGCTTCATAGGGCACTAAAAAAAAAAAAATAGAAATAATTCTGCTCAAATTCACAACTTATTTTTTTTCCCTTGCCTAAGTTTGAAAGAATGATAACCATATTTTTTTCCTCAGCTAACAACTGTGATGCGTCTTAGTGGTTTATGATTTTAGCTGATCACAAAGCAGCAAGAACAGATCAATTCTGAAGATAAAGCGATTCATGCCTGAAAATATTTTCATAACAGAAACAGCAAGCTATACAGGTAGAATAACTTCTCATTGCAGAGCCAGATTCACACAAGAGTTTGCCCACTAGCTGAAACGCAACCTCCTGGCAGCCTTTACCACAGGATTCTTAACACTGGCTACAAAATGAACAATCCTCTACATCAGTAAAAACTCCCAGAAAGAACAGAAGTTCAGATGCATTCTACTCTCTTGAATATCTGCTTTCCAAGCTTTGTCCCTGCTGTCAAAAAAAAAAAAGAAAAAGTGAGATTATCCTATAATGCATGCATTGCTGCCTTGCTGCAAGTCCTCAAGGGGGACAAGGGATTGCAGTTTTAAATGAGATAAACCAGTGCTGAGAAGAAGTGTTGACATCAGCTATATTACAGAGAAGACTGCAGACGTGTGACCTTCACTGTGATTTCACAGTGAGGTGACAACGGCCAGTTACCTTGTCACACCTCCACCATTTCCACCCCTGTGGAAGAGGAGACACAGCATGGATCACAGTCTGAGAAAGGACAGTCTTTAAGCGTGAAACCTTGTGCCCTGGCAGCCAGAGGTCTAAGGCCCATATGATAGAAAGAGAAGCCAGACTGTAGTTTAGTACCACAGCAATTATCCAGTATGAGAAGACAGCTATGCCCAGGCCTTGCTTTCCTTCCAGGCTACCATGTTTGGTAGCATGCAGACTGCAGAGGTGGTCTTTATGAAAGAATGTCAGGGGCTGCCCTGTGCCATTCACAGTCAGCTTCAAATGCAGAAAGTCAGAAAGCAGATTGGTGAGAACTTCTCTGTTAGCCACGGCCAAGCCACCACATTGTATTGACATTATTTAAAATATAGACATAAAAGTAAGGTTTGAAAGTCATGAGAACAAAGGGGATTCAAATCACTTCCTATCCAAAGCAAAGCTTTCTTGATCATAAAATTTGGAAACCTCAAAGCAATAACATCTGTATTTAAAAAAAGTTACATAAGAAACAAAGTAGCAAATTTCTTTCGTCCATGAATAATGAAATAGTTCCCTTGAAGCTAAAACAAAATTTCAAACATTTGGCTGTGGTGTTCTGACTTAATTACATCAGCAGAATGCATATTCTTATTTGAATCAATTAACCTTTTAAAAATAAGAAGAAATAATTACTTTTTCAAAGATGGAAAAGCTTTTCTCTTTACAGAGAAAAGGTTTTGTGGATTAAGAAAAACATATTCCTACCATTTTCTAATTCTTCTAATAACTATTATTGTAGTTATATCTAGTTTTTCATGTTTCAAAGAAGCAACATTTAGAAAAGATTTTGCCCCTTTTCCCAAATTCCTCAGCTTCTCAGCACATTACTTTAGTTATTAAATTAGTATCTCAGTTATTCAGGTAAATTCCTGTTTCCAAAAGTATACCTCCAAAGCAATTGAACAGATCTGTTATTTTTGTTTATTTGTAAAGCTTTTTCTAATTTTAATTTTTACAAACAACAACACAATAAACAATGTCTGTCCCTGAATATAGAAAGAAGCAGCATCATATTCATTTTAGCTATTAATATTTCATTTCCTGAGATCTGTATGTGGACATACAGTCAGTTGTAGTTTTCACAAGAGCTAGGTGGATGTAACATGGAAGAAATCCTTCCAATATCAGTGCCAAGTGGTGGGGAGGAGGTTACTGTCCGCAAATGTTCTCTCCTTCCCACTCCCCCGTAACTGGCTCTATCTGATCCTTCCAAAGATTGTCTTTATTTGTTTTCCTCCAGTCTCTGCACTAAACCACTACAGAATAAACACAATGTGTATGGGATGTTTGCACATAGCAAATAAAACCTGACAGTGTATGATGTTCAATACATTGAATAAAGCAGAATAAGTTCTTGAGTTTGGCACCTATTGGACCAACAGGCAAAACTGACGTAGCTATGCCTCAAATATTTTTACAAGAAATACCACATTTGACATGAGATTCCAATTCCACCAAATTTTTTATAGAAACTGTAATGTACACACAACACAAATCAAACCTTTTTAGTGCTTTGTCAAAAATTATAGTCCAGTTCTAGTTCTTCCAGTATAATGAAGAACAAAAAACTGGCTTTTTTCCTTAAAAACTATATTTAAACATTAACTCTCCTACTGATCTTTTCTTGTTGTCTTTTACTTCATTAGCAAGATATTTCCCTGACAGAAAAAGAACTTCATAAAAACCTTGATTGATTAAAAAAGGAAAAATTTTGCATTAGAACAATTGCCTGAAATTATTGAAGATACTGAAGACTGAGAATAAAAAGAAATAAAGATGATAGACTAGAGTGTTTACTCACCATTTATGCAGTTACTCAGTGCTTATTCAATGACAGAGCTTGTTTCCACTTTGAAAGTTCAAGATAATTTCTTCCATGAATAATATAGTAAATCTTCCATTTTTCCTTCATTATAATCAATAGAAACCATAATCACTTCAACTACATGATAAGTGTCTCTGCCAAATCACATTTGTTTTGATCAGCTGGTATTTTAGATTTCTTGATCCTGACCATTCTTTTGCAGGTAATAATCTTTTTATATTTGCATATCACTGCTTTCATACTTGATGGCCTCTCAGTTAGTGTTCACTAAAACAGATAAATGAATTCTACCATGTTGATCCAATGGTGACAGTTTACCCTTGTCCTACAAACATGAGTATTTTGTCTCAATTTTATACATTAGTTGACCATTGCAGAACTTGTATGGCCCAAAGTTAGCTTGTACAGCCTGGATGAGACCACCTGTTAGGGCAAAAACATGAGTGTGAGCAGAGTGCAGAAATGAAGCACTCCAAACTATTTGAGAGGCTATTTCTGCAATATTAATCAAGCAAAAGAACCATCAGCTGGAATAAACCATAAGTGGGTAACTTCAAGGATATTTCTGAAACAAGGGAGTCAGCTTCACAAGAAGCACAAAGTATGAAAATTTCTAACAGTGTGAAGAGATCTTGGAGTAGAAACTGGAGGAGCTAGGCAGCACCACCCACAGTCACCCCACAGAACCAGGATGAGCAGCTTCGCCCTCGAACACTGGCAGCAGACAACACCTAGCCAGGGGAGTGACAGAGCAGGGGCAGCACGCAAAAACCGACGGCCATGTGTGCCTGTGAGAGGGTGCTGGTGGAGAACAGAGAGCAGAAGCACACACCTCTCCAAGAGCTGGGGTGTGCAAGCCAGGGAAGGCACCCAATCTGGTACTGGTCGTCAACTCCACTGATAATGGAGGGAGGTGGGGGTGATTAGAACTTTTTAGTGTTAATTTACAAGGTTGCTCAGAAATTTGTAATGTTAATAAATAGCTTGCAAATACATCATTTATTTCATCTATATTGAACCTAAATATATATACTTCACTGGTTGCTAGTTAATTACATGCTAGTGATAAATCAATAAACCACTTTGATCACAATTCAATTTAAACTGCATGAACTGAGCAGTATTTTTCTGCAACAGCTGGTGTCTTCTTGTCTGTTTTGAATAAGCAAGGAAATGTTGATCATAAGCCTTATTAAGCAGTATACTTATATTTAAAACTTGATATTTAAAATCTGAAAAGGTCTTCCATTCATTATGAAGACCTCATGAATTTTGTTTTAACAAAAATAATGAAACACTAACA
The DNA here is from genome assembly GCA_009867235.2 of Psittacus erithacus. Classification (NCBI taxonomy): domain Eukaryota; kingdom Metazoa; phylum Chordata; class Aves; order Psittaciformes; family Psittacidae; genus Psittacus; species Psittacus erithacus. The sequence goes on along the minus strand of WYDI02037890.1, from coordinate 2,367 downwards.
AGTATCCTTACTAAAGGACAGAAGTATAAGGAACTAATTAGATTAGTAATTTTACAATAAACTGTGAAATATATTAATGCTATTTATAATCCTACATGAGCTTCTAACCAGCAAATGATCCTCAAAGCGAGTAATTTACAATAAATCCACACTATCAATAACAAAGGTTGAAAGTCAACAGAGTCTGTGCTTTAAGGTTTTTGCACCAATCAGTGTTCAACACTCGCAAACTGTTACAGCAACTTCCTCAGCTTTCTGAATGATGAAGTGGCCAATTACTATCATCCTCCTTGCACAAGCAACCATGGAAGATGTGGACTATGCATGAATGCACTAGACATAGTTTCAAATCATACGGTGCAAAGAATCATTAATTAATGATTTAGATAAATTAGACACTTGTTTGTCATTTTCCAATAAAAATGTTTACTTCATTTCAATGTTTAATGCAAACAAAGAACTATGGGATTATAAAACTTGAAATGAAAAGCAGTATCTCACTTTTCTGATGTTAGGATGTCCTATAAGACATATAATGTTATGTCATGTTATATTACTTTATGTCACATTATGCTATGTTGTGTCAATTTAAATCTCTTCTCTGACTAATATAAAGAAAGTAATTCTGCCAAGGCGATTTTAGTTAAATGCTCTCCATATAAAACTGTTCAATGTAACTGCTTAAATATTCATTGAGCCAGACAGAAGAGTGTGATTCAGACACTGTAGTATGGATGTTAGGATACTCATCCAAAGGGTAGGATTCCAAGTTGGAACTTAGGCAGACCAAGGTTCTTCATCACTTCATCACCTAGATCACTGGAAAACAAATGTTCATTCATTGATATTACCCAAACTGGTGTGTTGAGAGTATGATAGCAAAATATTGCCTATATACAGCTTACAGAGCCTCCGTTTTTATGTTTATATACAACTTTCCTCACTGGTGTTGTAGGCACCATGAATAACTGATATGTCATTTGAAGGTATTGATGCAGTAATATTGTACTGTGAAGAAAATATTTATAGCCTCCAAATATGCATTCAGAGGTGGTTTCTGTAAATTGCAGTGATAAGCCAGTCATCATGCTTCAGGCAGTGTGTCATAATCTTTAAATTTTAACAGAACTGAAAACTAAGTAATTCAAGATGCTTAACTACAAAAGCAATGGGTTCAGAACTATAATGTCTCAGTCCTCAGCTCTGCTGAGTTATTACATTGTTTCTATACAAGAAGAAAAGTGAAATTAGTGAAGGCTTTTAAGTTCATGAGATATCAAACTCCTTTTATAAATACACTGTTAACAGAAAAACTAAATAAAATTAAGACATTGGAATGATAAAAAAATTCTCCTCTACCCACCCTCAGTTATACATTTATTTAGCCAAACCTGCCACTGTGTAAAGTCAGCAGAGTGCAAGCACATTAAAAGATCAACAAAGAACTACTCACAACCTGAAAAAATTTAGCCTAGCTGCAAATTTTCAGAAGATCAGGCTACAGAGTCTGAGAAAATGAACAAACGTAGCAAAATTCTAAAACGTGAAATGATAAAATTATGCTGCTTCAGTAAGATGTGCAGTAAAATGAAATTTTGGTGTATGCAAAGTTAAAAACTAACCCACCAAACCTTATAAAGGATTGAAAAATAATGACTAGTGAGCTAGTCAAGGTCACAAAAGTCATTTCCTCTGCCTGATATTTCCTAATTGCTTGATATTTCACTGATACAATCCTGGAATAAAACATTAATTAATATACCTTAAGACAAAAAAAAAATTACTTCATAAATGTACTGCATGTGAAAACTGGAGACTGAAATGGGAAACTATTCAGATACATGGTAGATGTAATTATACAATAAAGGCAATGTCAAGGTCAAAAGCTTCCTTACAAAGTACTAAATTTGTACCTACACATGTAGGAACAGAGGGACTCTATTAATGAAGCACTTCCTAGAGTTTGAATTTGTGGTAAATAACTATGTGTGACCTCAAATTGTGATGTTGCAACCAAGGGCTTAACACAAGCCAACCACAAATAAATAAGAAAATAGTTAGTATCAAATAAATGAAACTTTACTATGGAGCTGGTGAGACAGACATTGGAATATTGTATCCTGTCTGTCATGATTTTTAAAATACTGAAAAACTGGGAAGAGTTCAGAAGAGACTGAAAAGTATATGCGAGGTCTTTGCAAACTTTACAGCAACAGACAGTTTGTTCTCTTATCAAACAGATGCTTAAGAGTCCCTCTTAGTTAAAAAAAAATTTAGTGTAGTAGATAGACGCACAAATGTGTCATGTCATGGTTTAAGCTTAGTCGTAAATTAGAAAACCATGTAGCCTGCTCGTTCCCCGCCCCC